>JAOTQG010176277.1:0-28010 GCA_025631175.1 Iris virginica | reverse complement strand
CCGCTCGGTATACCTTATTTTGGGAAAGTTAAAAGCTACAAGTCATGTCCTCGACAATCAGCTAACGTTAAGTGCACAAAATAAATCGATTTGTAGAAATTATATGGAGCGCCTATGCGCTCCTAGTAGGAGCGCCTAGGTGCTCTTATTCATTTTATTATGTTGTTTGTGTATTTTTTATAATTAAATGTTTATTTTAATATTCTTATTATTATTGTTAATTTTCAGTAACAACGATAAAAATAAATATTTAATTAAAAAAAATGAAAAAACAACGTAATAAAATAAATAGGCGCTCATTGCTAGGAGCGCGTGCTCCATATACGGATTGATCTATTTGCATTGCACGTACTCTAGTAATTTTAGTCGTAGTGGTAGCACACCAACACATCTAATCCAATCAGGCAGCAACTCCTTCCTCCTCCCTGTCTCCGCCATCCAACCACGTGCTGCTGTGCAACCACCCGCCCTTTCCACTTCCTCTTCCCCTTCCGAACACAAACAAATAAGACTCCTTAAACGATTAGTTTATTGGGTTAAATAGATTTCTTTGCCAAAACAGGATTCTTTTTTAAATTGGGCGGATTAATACTAATACTACTAATAATAATATTGTAAAAGTCTATTGGCTCGAATGATGACGATGATGATGATGTTGCTGATGATGGTGTTGATGATGAGGTAATTTATTACTTACGTATTATCCAATTGTATTTTTTGTATTATTACCTAGAAACTTACAAAGGAAGATTTTTGATTGATGGGGCGTACTAGGAACTAGAACTAGAATCTAAAACCCTTTCTGGGTAATGATTCTCAGTTTGTATTAATTTGTGGGTCAGGTCAGGAGTTATTTGATCGGGCGGGTAGAGGTTTTTCAATTAAAGGATGGATTACAGGGAAGGAGGAGGAGGAGGAGGAGGAGGAGGAGGAAGATCATCGATAGAGGATTACAAGGTGGGTCCCAGGATAGGATCTGGTTCCTTCGCCGTGGTTTATAAGGCTACCCACAAACCGTCAGGCTCGGTGGTCGCCGTCAAGGTGATCGATAAGAAGCAGCTTACTGTCAATACCACTACAAACCCCAACAACAAGTTAGGGGAAAATCTGTTCAAGGAGATTTCCATTCTCTCCAACATTCGTCATCCCAACATTATTCGCCTTTTCGATGTCCTCCAGGTTCTCTATTCTTATCCTTTCCTTGTACTGGACCATGTTTATGTGGTGGTTGAGACCAATGAAAATCCTCCATGTGGATGGATTTTAAAATTTAGCAGGAATACACAGCATCGCTATGAAGAGTTTTCATTGGTTCTGAACCACCACGCGTGGTTTTGATAATGTCATTTGTTGTTCGAAGACTTATGTTGTAACTGATTTGTTTTCCATGCTTTTTTGGAATTATAATGATTGTTAATAGACGGATGACAAAATATACTTGGTACTGGAGTATTGTGATGGTGGTGATCTCGCTTCTTACCTTCATCGTTGTCGTGGCAAAGTATCCCAATCTACTGCTCGCCACTTCATGCGACAATTAGGTACCTTAATTCCGTTCTGCTGGATGATAGCTCCTTTCCTCTGTAAAAGAGTCACTTTATGAATCTTTTTTTTTTATCATGCATTAATATACAGCGGCCGGACTACAAGTTCTCAATGAAAACCGTCTCATTCATCGCGATTTGAAGCCCCAGGTACATTACACATACTTCATTTTTACTCTTCATAATGCAGTCACTTCGTTTATAGTAATAAGTCCCCATGGGCCACCCCATTTTTGTTTTTTCAGTTATTCCCCATCGTGTTGTGGTTTATGTATGTGCTTTTGTTATATGGTCTACGACTAGGATTCTTAGACATGCCTCTGCCTTGCAGAACCTCCTTTTGTCACATGATGGCTCTATTCCTTTGCTCAAGATTGGGGATTTTGGTTTCGCCAGGTCAGTCTATCTTCATGTATATTTCAGTTGGTTGAACTACTAGTCTTGCACTTCCAGGTCATAACGTTTAGCAGATAGTTGATCTTAAATCTGGGGCTTTATTAGTCTTATAATTTAGAAAGCAGAATGCCTGCTGACTCTGCTTGATACTATGCAATTTGGTGGGACATGGTTTATTGATGTTCAGACATCGTCATTGTACTCTTTTTCACTATTAGAAGTATTTTTCTAGATAACATCATACAATAAGATATACTTATAGAAGTTATGTATTTCTGCTTCTTATGATTACTTGCTTATGTATTTTATATGTTCAAGCACTATAAAATATGCTTGAATGATTGAACCATCTGCATGTATTTCAGGTACCTAACACCCCAAGGTTTGGCTGATACTTTATGTGGATCTCCGCTGTACATGGCCCCTGAGATCATCCAGAATAAAACCTATGACAGTAAGGTGCTGTGATAGAATACTTAAATGAAACTATATGCTTATTGAGCTTTGATAGTTGCACTGCATTTGTATTTTCTCTCTCAAATATTTGCTTCTTGCAGGCTGACTTATGGAGTGCTGGAGCAATTCTATACCAGCTGGTGACTGGGAAACCCCCATTCAACGGGGATAGCCAATTGCAGGTTCCTAAACATATTCTTGCTGCTCATTTTCTTCTTTCTCATCTATCATATATGTGGTACTTCAGATTGATACTGCTGCTTACAGCTTTTTCAAAACATACTGACGTCTGGAGAGCTAAAATTCCCCCAAGGCAGTTTAGAAGAACTACATACAGATTGTATCAATCTTTGTAAAAGCTTGCTACGTCAAAACCCCGGTATGAGTTTATGTGCTATTAACTTGTATTGTTGGTGATGTATTTGCCCTACTCTTCATATGTTATCATTCATAAAATCTAGCCTTTATTTGGTTGCTTGAGGGGGGTTGGGGGAGCATGGAAGCAGGGCCACTAGTCACTTGTGGAGTACATGTTTGTACCAGTGAATTTTTTCTCTCAAGATGTGCTCTTTATGGATATATGCAATTGGCGGCATATCAAAGATTCATAGCTAATTAGTAAGTTCATAGCTGTTTGTTAACACATACTCTCCATCCCACTTCAAAAAAGTTTACACTTTCTATATTGGGTTGTCCCATTTGAAGAGTTACGTTTTTTAGGCCGTGAGATTTGACAAGAATACCCTCTCTTTTCACAAAGTACAAGCATAGGCCTCATATGTAGCAGTAATGGAGATAATTTACATGTTTTCAACTGTATTCTTAATCTCCGTGCCGAGTCAAATTGTAACTCCTGAAGTTGGACAAAGGGAGTAATAGGCACAGTGGAACATTGAGTTGGTAGTCTGAATCAGTGATAGGATATGCAAATGCATAAGAGAAGGCCTGTATTCTATGAGCTTGTTCACATATTATTTTTGAAAGCAGCATTTGCTAAGAAGGGGGTTCCTTGTTTTTAAATGCACCAGCTAACTCACCTCATCTTAAAATGCCAGTCTCAGATGGGTAATTAATCTCTCTATACCCTTCAACTTATGGTTATCATGATTAGAAGTTGTCTTTACCAACTTCATCATTTGCTTAGTAATTATGCTCCCCTAATACCTCTCAGTTTCCTGTTTCCTTAGTTTAAATTTTCATTACATTGTACATCACTCAAATCACTTGGAACTAAATTCCGATATGATGTTGTTCTGAAACTTCTCAAGACTATAGCATAAATCATTTCAATTTGTGAAGCTTAACTCACTTCAAACCCATGCATAGCTTTGGTGTTGTTTAATTGGGGTAAGTTATTCATCACCTTCTTTTGGTTTTAAATGATAGGCATTAGAGTCTATTAAGTGCTTTCATGAAACTCAACTTAACTCATCCTTATTTCCAATCAATTGGGCTCGCATTACTCAATTTCTGCCATTTATTAGGGTCAAATGCAAGGTCATCACATAAGCTACAATCCTTCATGTCTCTTTGTATTATATATATCCATATTAGCTTTCATCTTCCCCTAACCCCTACCTTGGTTGAGGTTGTTATTATCAACCGGTACATGAAGAGGCCTACTTTGTAGATGTACGAACCATCTTAAGCGATTCTCACACATTTTCTCTTATGTAGAAGCAATTTCAATCTCTCGTATTTGTTCATTGTGGATTTTATCTTTTTTAGTTTGTTAATTAAAATTGAAAATTTGTGTCCGTGCCCGAGGGCATGTCGTTGAAAAGAAAATAAATTAATTTAAAATTTTATATTTTAATTGAAAAATGGGGGATTGAGAATTGTAAAATGAAGGAAATGATGTTTAGAATAAATGATTAACAATGAAAATGTTTAAGGGTTGAGATTAAAATATAAAAAAAGTAATTAAATATCGTACATTAAATTTAAATATAAACTAACCAAAAAACAAAAACTGGGCCAACGAATCACATACTAAATTCAAATAAAATGATAGAATATATATAAATTTAATTGAAATCAGCACAAATATAAAATATAGAATATATAGTCAAAGAAACAGAGAGTATAAGTAAGAAAAAAGATAGTTTTGTTAAGAAAAATAAATTTTACATTTTGTTAAATATTTTGCTAAATAGTACCTCATAAAATTTTATGTAATTATTTCTTCATGTATGATTATTCTATTTAATTTAAAACAAAATGTGATGCCTTAATAAAAATTTATGGGCAAGACAACGGATTTGGACAAAGTGGAGGGAGGACAATTAAAATTGAACAAAGCTCACCGGGGGCACTAAAATTTACCCTTATACTAATCAAGAACCACTGCCACCCCAAGTTCACGGGGGACACGCACGGCATGTCAGCCTTTTACGCTCTCTCTCTCTCTCACACACACACACGCAACACCTGCACCTGCACAGAGTTGTCGGCTCTCTCCCTCTCTCCCAGCCTTCCGTAGACTTCTCTTCCTCCCCCTCTGTGCACTTTTTCCGTAAAAGGTTCTTCCATTCTTAATCGTCAGATTGAAGGAAATGCACTCATCTATTTTGCTGCTAGAAGACGCTCCTTATACTATAGATGCTCCTAAAATAGATGGCATGGGAGATGCCAAATTGTGCTGGAAAGAAGAAAAGAACAATTTTTTTTAAATGAGTACTAAGTACTAGATGCTTTCCCAGGAGGGGACATGGTCTAGATTCTACCTCTTTGTCGGACAGATGGAGGCCCATCTATTCATAGTATTTACGATTTCACTTTGAAGTTATAGCTTTCCTGTTTATATTATTGGGACTTTGTAAATTCATAGATATGTAGTATGGCTGTGCAAGAAATATCTTTTTTATTTCTTTTTTTAAATTTTAAAATCTAAAAGAGAAGGCTATAAAACTTGGCAAAAATCTAAAAACCTAAACGATTAAGAGCGATACAAAGTTGCCAATAAAGAAGTAACGGGTGTTGTGAGAGAGGCTAAGGGTAAAGCAGTTGGCGACTTCTATAGTAAATTAGATACAAAATAGGGGGAAAAGGCTATATACAAACTTGCAAAATTAATGGACAAGACAACCAGGATTTTCAACGAGGTAAGATGCATTATGGATAAAGAGTCACTCGTTTTAGTCAAGGATGAAGAAATAAAAGATAGCCGGAGAATATTCTTTGAGAAACTACTAAATGAGCAACATGTTGAAAATGTAGCAAACAACGAAAGTAGCACCAATAGAAAAAGTATAAATATTACTTTCTTTTGTAGAACTAATGAACATGAGGTGAAGTTTGCCTTAAAAAGATGAAAATTGGGAAAACTTTTGGGGTATAAAAATGCCTAGGTGGCGTAGGCGTGACTTGGCTTGGCTAGTTAAGTTATTGAATAAATTTATGATGGCAAAGAAAATGCCAGATGAGTTGAGAAGAAGGACTATAGTGCCAATATACAAACATAATTCAAAATTGCACGAATTATAGAAGTATTAAACTAATGCCTCACACAATGAAGCTTTGGAGTAAAGAGTTGAAAGTAGATGGAGGGAGACACCATTATTGGAGAATCAATTTGGTTTCGTGCCGGGTAGATCAAAAATAGAGGCTATCCACCTATTAAGGAGATTGATGCAACACTAAAGGTAAAGGAAGGAAAAAGAAAAGACTACACATGGTGTTTGTTGACTTAGAGAAGGCATAAGATAGAGTACCTAGGGAGGTAATTTGGTCGATCCTAGAAGAGAAAGGAGCTAAAGTGAGATATATTGATATTATTTAAGATATGTATTATGGGGCATAGACGTTAGTTAGAACCACAGCAGGAGAAACATGCGAGTTTTCAATCACTATAGGACTACACTAAGAATCAACCTTAAGCATGTATCTTTTTGCCTTAGTAATGGATGGACTAACTAGACATCTACAAGATGATATACCTTGGTGCATGCTATTTGTCAATGTCATTTTCCTTATCGTTGAAACCTAGAATGAGGTTAATGATAAGTTAGAAAAATTGAGAAGCTTTAGAAGTCAAAGGGATTTTAAGTAAGTAGGAGCGAAACATAATATATGGCTTGCAACTTTGGTGGTAAGAGGAGTATTAGTGAAGTGAAAGTTAAGTTAAATGGAGAAAAAATACTTCAAAAGGAAATATTTCGATACATGGAATAAAATCATTAATCATGATGGAATGGTTGGAGCGGACGTCGATCATAGAAAATCGGGTTGAATGAAATGGAAGAGTGCATCTGGAGTGTTAAGTGATCGGCATATACCAGTAAAAGGAAAATTTTATAGGACATCTGGTAGGTCTTGCTATTGAACATAAATGAGTGTTGGGCTACTAAAAAGGAACATGCTAACAAGATGAGCATACAAAATTGCAAATGTTTTGATGGATGTGCTGTAGAACTAGAAATGATAGGATTCATAATGAATAAATACGAGAAACACTTGAAAGTAGTTTCTACGGTAGAGAAAATGAGAGACAACTGCCTAAATGGTTTGGTCATGTACAACGTAGGCTCCTTAGTGCTCCAGCTAGGAGGTATGATGATATTATTCTTAATCGAGCTAGGGGCAGAGGTAAGTCAAAGTTAACATGGATATCGGCAATATGAAAAGATATGAAAGACTGTGATCTATATGGTGACTTGACATTTGATCGTGTGGAATGGCGGAAAAGAATTCATGTAGTGGACCTCAAGTGATTGGAATTAAGGCTTTGTTGTTGTATTTCTTTTTAATTTTTTTAGGAATTACATATGTAGTACTGATTACTGTATTATTTAAAACTGGCATTGAAAGATTTAGGGATAGCATTCTACACTCCCACGCTCTACCCCTCCCCCCTTTACCCTTTAATTTGAAATTAAAGTTAAATTGATGTATGCTTCTCTTTTGGCAACTGTGCTTGACGAGAGAAAGGGATGTCAACCATGCTTGTCCCAATTACCTTTTTTTTTTTGAGGGGGTGGAGGGAATAGGGCAGTTTACAGATCATCTAAAAAAGAATTTAGAGTAGTATGCATGGTGTAGTCATGTTGCAGTGTTGTCATTAGCATTTAGTGTATCTTTAATAGTGCTTAATTCTCATTGTTTCAAATAGTTTGTAATCAATTTAAGAATGTGTTGCTTTTTCCACTCACATATCTGGTAACAGAATTCAGATCTTCAGCTCATCGTTCTGGGCATCTTATGTTTTCTAACCTTTGGTTGTTCCTTAGTTGAGCGGCTAACTTTTGAGGAATTCTTCAATCACAAGTTCCTGGAGGACCATGGGTGAGATTTTAACTGTCTACTTGCAAAACTTCTGTTGCATTTGGCAATTTTGAGAGTTTCTTTACTTCTTGAAATCAATGCTGTTAGAGCAGTAAGAGTGTTTTACTAATGAAAAATCACATTGGGGATCCGATGGAAAGCATGTCTTCAGTGCTGACAGAAATTCGAGATCAAGTAATTATTCTGGATGTGGTGACGGCGAAAGAAAACTGTGTGAAAAAGATCAGACCAGCATATCTAGCAAAGTTGCCAATAGCTCTCTACCAAATACTGTAAGCCGTAGTCCTTGTGCATTTACAGAAGTTGGCATAAACTTGTCAAATCAGCCAAAAGGTCTGTTTATATGCTTAGGTAGCTGGATTTTTCATGAGACTAAAATGATTGTGACAATCTTTTGTTTTGTCTCCTTTCAGTAACTGATTCAATGGACTCTATTGAAAAAGATTATGTTCTGGTTAATGCTCATTTTGCTTCAAGTGGGAGCTTCTCTTGCTCCTTGGAAACATCCCAGCTTTGTAATTATTCCAGCAAAGTCTTTACTTCTCAATCCTTGAAGAATAACCGGGGTGTTGCTATGGCAATGCAAGCGAAGGAGGTGCATTCCAACTCTATTTGTGCTGCAAAGGATCTGCAGAGCAATGAATCAGCTTCACTCGATGCATCAAGCTCATCGACTATACTGAAGGAAGTACATCGGTTACCTGTATTACATCCTTCGGCTAGGATCCAATTGCTACACAAATATATCTGTATTCTTTCAGAACTAGCCCGAAAGAAGGTAATTTATAGACAATTTTAACTACCCAAGTGATAGGATTCTTTAGATTTGGTGGACATAACACCGTTGGATGAATTCTTGATAAAAGATATTTTTCAATGTTCATGGATCTTTTTGAAGGTAGTGTTAAACATGTAATGAGGTGCTACAGGTGGTATCTGTTGAATAAAGTAGATGTCTGCATAAGTTCTAGGTAGGCCTGCATGTGCATACATGACGATCAAAAACTCGGTCCATGTTGCATCAAAGTTCTGCAGGCCAACTATGGATTTCATTGTTGGGTGATCTGACAACGAGGTGCATTCTAGTGGTAAGACACCTCACCTGTTTCCGATAGGTTACGGGTTCGAGTCACGTTGGGGGTAGGTGGGGAACCACTAACAATCCTCATTTAAAAAGAAAAAAACAATTGTTGGGTGATCTTACTAATTAGATTTTGTCATCATCATTAGTGCCAATTGGAGTTCATCATCAATATTAGTTATCAGCTGCGATGTAACCTATCTTCAATTGGCAGATTATTGCAGGTTTGTTTTTAGAATCTTTCGCAATTGAACTGGTTGTATTGGCAATTTGGAAGGAAGCTATTCGAGGCTGTGGCACTTGGCTTGCCTCCACAGGAGAAGGTGCATCAGGTGGAAACTATTCAGCTAACAAATTTATATTTGCCAAGCAAGGAACCAGCATGTGTCCGAACTTGGAAGAAAATGTAGAATTTAGCACTCCTCAGTCCGTCTCTATTTGGGCTGAGCAGGGATTCATTGGTGCTTTTGACCGCGCAGAGAAGTTATCAAATCATGTTCATCACATGGATGGTCTGGCAAGATCTTTGTACTGTTAATGCTTCATAAACCTTTACTTGCAAATAGCAAGTCTGTGTTTCCATTTCTCACTTGACATGTCTTATACTTCAGGTAATGTGCAGATGCCAGATGCAATGGAGATCATCTTCCAAACAGCTCTAGAAGTTGGAAAAAGCGGTGGTGTAAGTAGCTTTCTTGTGTTACTCATTCTTCTTATCTAGTTATCTACTCTTATGATGTGTTTGTCGTTAACTGTTCCCAGGTGGATGAACTCATGGGTAATAAGGGCAGTGCAATAACATCATATCAAAAGGCAAAGCTTTTGCTTTCATTTATCATGGAGGAGGCAGAATCACTTACATTGAACCCGCCATTTTCATTGTCTCCTGCTGATAGGGAGCGAATAAAGGGATATATTGGCAACTTTGAGTCTCGTCAATCTCTCTTTCAAATCTAACCATTTATATCTTCTATGTGATTGATAGGCTGCTGTTTCACCAAGTAAATACATTATTATAACTCTCAGATTGGCGCATTAGAATACCAATATCTCCATTCGGTCATTGGAGTTTATAGCACAGTTAACAATATGAAGGTGGGTTTTCTCGTCTTTCACATGTGCCTATTGGGAGAAGTCTCCTACAAAGAGGTTTCTAATACAGTTCTGAGTGAACATTCTTTATTGTGAAGTGCTGGTTTCTGGAACTGGCAGATGAGTTTTTCCAAGGGACAGATTTTGTAAATAGAATATTCCATTCTTGAAATGGACAAGAGAATATACTTGTATAAAAATGCTAGTAAATCTTAGAATTTTTCATTTTTTGGGAGTCTCTCTCTCTCTGAGTGCTCTTACTCCTTTTTGGTCTCGTCAATCTCTGTTTGCCAATTGAGCTATGCCCGGGAGCCCTGGCCATGTTAAAATGTGAGTTATAGGGGCACAAATCAACGTTTCCAGCCGTTGAATGAAGTGATAAAAAAGGGGTCAAGGGAGTAACTGGCGTAACACCACATTAGAAGCCTGATTAGAACAAATTTGTCATGTCAAAAGGTGGAGTGGATGATCCTTCCTGGTATATAAGAGGGGTTGTTTGGTTGTGAAGTTTAAAAGATACATCTATGGCAGAAATGAATGAATGGTAGCCAAAGAACTCGCAAACAGGACAAACGGTAATGGAGGCTGATAATTCACTTGAAATTATGAAGTCGATTTAGGGCATATCCTAGGTTCATGCTTCCGCGAAAGAGTACAAAGAGGAAAACATATGGTACACACCTAGACGACAAGTTCCGTGAGTTTTAGGACTATAGATGAACAAAACAAAAATATACAACATGGGCAATTTGGGGGGCGCGCACACAACTTATTCCTTGTAAAATTGCATGCGCTAACCAAATAAATAATCAAGTGGAAGCTTCCTCTCCCAACCGCATCCTTTTCGGACATTTCTCATCATTTTGGCCTCTAGTAGTACATGCCATCCTGCTTTCTTTGGCTTCTACGGAACACTTCTTGTAAGGTTTAAATCCTGTTCGATGCGCCTTGAGCTTCACTTGTCCAAGTCCCATTGAAAGCATTCCTCCTCCTTGCTCCACATTTTGTTCAGCTCTCAAGAATGTCAATGTGTTACTGCTCTCTTCTACTGGTTGTTGACTTGAGCAGCTGATCCATAATTTTCTGTTAAGATCCAAGTTTGATGCACTTGCATATTTCTTCACTGAATTTTGCTCACCGCAGCACTCCATATTATCATTCCTCTGTTGCACATCGCTATTCAGATCCTGTGTTGAGGAGAGGTTATGTGGCACATTGCTATTCAGATCTTGTGGTGGTGAAAAGCTTTGTGGCAATTTTTCTCGAGAGAAGAGTGCCCGAAAGGCCAGCCGCCCCTGCATACAAATAGCACGGAAAGAGGAGAAATTATTAAGTTATACAATTACTGAGGAATTTGTATTCCATTCAAGTTGACTATCAAAAAATGCACTCTTGGCAGTCGGAAAAACTACCAATCATCATTAAAAAAAAAAACATTTTAAAGATGCATTCTAACAAAAATGACTTCTATAATAAGGGAAAAGCTACAGTGCCCCCTTGGGAAAGACTAGTAATTGCCATTCTTGCTAATGAAGATGTTTATTACTCCCTCCACCCCACCCCAAAAAGGACTCTTGGTTACTATTTTAACTGTCCCAAAAAAACTAGCCCTCTTGCTAAATAAGGAGCTCTTAATATATATTAGTTTACTACTACACCCCTCATTGAATACCCCCTTTTATAACCAATGTTACTCATAAATGTCAAAATTGTTTAAAATATCGAAATTGCCTTATACTTGATAGGTATAATTCAAGATAAACTACTTAAAAGTAGAGTGCAACTAATGACATTTCATAATCAATGTGCAAAATCTAACAAGATAATCTTTAGAGAGTAGTTCAAGTTTGACTTCGATGAAAATGCAGAAGATGATGGTATGTTCCCTTATTTTAGAAATGTTTCACTTATTTCACAACTCTCACATTCTAATGTGAGACATTGTTGCAGTAAAACCATATGCCCTTCAGGCGCATATTAGCCGAATCCTCAAAATAAAAATAAATCAAAAATCAATGCCTTACTCCCTGTTGCTGACTGATAATTGAATTCCATAGAGTCTTCCCATAGAAGCCCATCCCCCCTCAACTTTTATTCCAAAAGGACCTACTCGGTTTCTCTCACTAACTATAGATTCACCACTTCTTATCTGTTTGTTTCAATACCCTATCAACATATTTGTTTATCAATTAAAGGAAAAGCATAATAGCTTCATATTTTAAACAGTCATTTTTTTTTTGCAAATTACCTCTTCAGAGACCTCCTTCCAAGAATCGTTTAGGCTAATGTAGCTTCTACTTCGACGACTACTAGAGTCACTGGATGGATGGCTTGCATCAGCCTCTTTCAGCTCTTCCTTGGGATCCTCTTGCTTCTCCAAAGCATCTGTTTCCACATCACTGCTAGAAGTAGTGTTTGAACCACAAGAAGAACGGTCAACCTGTTTTCTATTCTTGGCCTTGCTTGAATCATTAAGCTCAACAACTACGGCAGCTTGTTCAGTACCATTAGGGCTTAACCCATCATTTAACTTCCTTTCTCCACTTCCCTTAGAGTCTTCTAATGATAACAAAGTTGGAGAAGTTAGAGCTGAATGTTTCTGTAGTGAAGGCTCATCAGTCTGTTCCGCATTCATACTTTTTTCTTGCAGGATACCCTCAGGATTAGTGTTCTCTCTTCCAATATTGGGTACTGTAGGCTGACAGTTGTCCATAGGAGTAGCAAATGTAGATGGAGTACAAGTAAATCCAGAATGAAAGGGAGGAGAAGAGGGAAGCAGACCGTGGGTAGCCCACCATGCGGTGGCAGCTGCTACAGTAGCTGCAGCAATGGCTGCAATGCTAGGTGCTGAAGAATTTAACTGCTCCGATGATAGAGCTCCTGTAGCTGAGTCTCCTGTAGAAGCTTCCAGATTTGCACAAGGCCAGAATGCAGCTGCAAAGCTTGCTGCTGCATGAGCTGCTGGATTTTGTAGTAGCGCAGATACTAAGAAGCTAGAAAAAGTGGAGGATATATTAAGCAATGATCTATAGTCATCTTGAGTCCCACGGATGGGAGTGAAAAGAGGATGGAAGGTGGGAAATGTCTGGTTAGTAGAAGAACTTGAAGCATTATTATGACTTTCAGAAGTTGTAAACACGGACTGATGCGCAAGCAGGTTGGTTTGTCCATGAACTTTTTCCCTCTGCTCATGCTTTGGTTCTTGGAATGATATATCAGAGGAAATATTTTGCTCACTGCTTAGACTCCCATCTATAATGTGCACAGGAACATGTCTTGGATAGTTCTGTGCAGCTTGGGTATCTTTCACCAAAAATGAACCAAAATTTCCAGGCTGGCTCAAATTATCAGAGTTGTTGCCTTGAACCAAGTTTTCTTGTGAAAGGCGAGAGTTTCCAAAGTTTGAGGTGTTAGATGTGACACTATCCTGAAATATCTGTTTGTTGTCATGTTTATCCAACTTCTGATTTCCTTTGGGCTCGACAGGGATGTAAGAATCATTTGTTTCATCTTGGTTATTGACCTCTCCCAAGATGGGCACAAACTCTCTGAAACTACACGAATTTGTGGTTGCTATGGGTTTTGAGGTGGATATTTTGTTTGCCAATGAGAAAGGGGTAGATGGAGGATCTTGCAAGAGCGGAAAAGCTGCAGTGCAGTTTTCCTCATCCTGATCTTCATTGGCATTTGCTAGCTTTTCATCTCCACTGAATTTCTGCTAAACAAGTAAATGAGTAATAAATCAGAGAAAATAAAACAAAATTAAAAGAGAGAAGAACAATGATAGCGACAGAAAAAGTTGTGAAAGCATATAATATAATATGAAAAAATTGCATACCTCCGGAACTGGTACTTTCTCCAAGTCCAGCAGCTGTTTTTCAGAGGGCAGAGAAGAAAGTGATGTCAATGTTTTCCCATCCTTAGCGACCAACTGCGTACTAAGAGTTCCAGTACTGGTCTTACGAGGATAAGGATTACTTGGTTTCCTTTTAGGGCGTGGAGGAGGAATTTCTATGTCAAGAGCCTGTCTTATTGGAACTCCTTTAACAAGAGCCTCCTTCTCCAACTATTGAAACAGAAATACAAAATGACATGAAGCTAAGCATAAATAATTAACCTCAACTATAAATTCTAATATCAAGATTCTAACTATCACAGCAGCCATCAATTTGCATTGCGATAATAACACAAATACTTGAAATTCTCAATGTCTGAAACTACCTCTGAACAAAAAGAAGCCTACTCTTCGTCTCAAAATATCCTTAAGAGTCGGGATGAACAAGCCACTGCAAGAGGCTCCTGCCACATGGGTCTGGGAACTGGAATGGTCGAACACAGGCAGCCTTACACTAGAAAGAAGTGTTCAATTTAATCTGTCTCACATACCCCTACACCTAGTAGTCTATCCTACACACGTCAACTCAAACCCATCACATCTCATCCTTTTTTTTTACACACACATTACACTATCTTACACACATCAACTCAAAACACATCTAATCAAAATTATGATAAGGGTAAGTTAGTATTGTATCATAAAATCAACCAAAATAGAAAAACACAAAAGTTACTCCAAAAATCTTTTATACGGTAAAAATCCAAGCCAATTCGACAAAAAGTTCATTCCTAATCCAAGCCTTAATCCTGTTCGTAGTCATGTTATAAGAAAAGAGAGCAAGTGGGTAAAGAGAGTCAGCTACAAACAGATATAGTAATTGGATGAATGCCTTTGATAGAGAGAGAGAGAGAGAGAGAGAGAGAGAGAAAGAGAAAGAGGAAGTCTAAATGCATGAGAGAAAATCAAGACAAAAGATTTGGGAGGGTTTTCTTTCTCTTTCTTAGATGGAGGGGTTTAATGTAATTAGTTGGGTTTTGGCATGTTGTACCTCCCCAAAGAGGAAATATTGGAACCGTTTAAAATTAAGTTAAGTGGACGGTAAATTCATGTAGATATGGTTGCTTTCCAACATGCATGCAATAAGCACCTGTAGCATTACTCCAAATCTTAAAAAAGTTGAATTCATCTCACCAAACCCTTACGTCAATGTCAACAGGACACCCTTAACATTTGGATGTGTTTCAGTCATCCAAATGAAGAAGAAGAAGAAGAACTTCTAAAATTTGAGCAACGGGTTCCAAAGCACTATAGCTACATAATCATGTAACCACCAATCACCATAGTACGGTGAAGAACTTTGCGCACCATTTCCATAGCATGAGGATGCACTACCTCTGCCAACTCAAATATAATCTTAAAGACACTTCAACTCAGGGTTAAAGGAATCAGCTACCTGCTCGAAGACTTTAACCATATTACCAGGAGGACTAACATGATGGTTCACATCATTTTGTCTACCAGGAGATTGCTGCCACTCACCCTCATCTCCAACTGACGAAGTGGATACAACATCAGGTGGACTAAGAAAATCCCCAAGCTTTGATTGATCCACTAGGGAAATTTTGTTATTTGCATGTAACTGAAGAAGTAGCACTACACCCTAGAAACATCTTTCCAGTTCTGATTGCCAGTTGGTTTATCAAGATCATTGTTTAGCGCACAAACGCACAAATAAGTTGTTAACGATTTGTACTTAAAGTTGGAAAGATTATTGGGAGCCTACTCTAACTGAAGCCACAATGTTTTTCAACTACCACAAAACATAGCAAAACTCACCAGGGTATAAATTTGTTTCCGGCATCCGGAAGAAAATTAAGCGCAGTTCTCGCCAGAAAAAGTGGGGCTCCATTCTGAAGACTAGGGAAAAATCGCCACTAACACAAAAATAACCTCCTTGCTCCACTAAAAAAATCAAAACACGATCAATTGGAGTCCACCTCAAAGATTAACCCTGAATTTTTCCAAATTCGTTTCTTCCTCCCTTGTAAAATAAAAACTGAATCTCAAGCCTCTTCACCGTACCATAAGTCATCCTAGGTTCAGGCCCTCCATTGTCTACCTCAAAGAAAAAATGACCCCCAAAAGAATCCCTTCCACTGTAAATCCCTCCAGAATTAGGTTAACTTTCTAACTCTAAATTTCTAATAAGTAGTAAGGAAGCTAGTGGCGGAATTGTACACCAAAGAGCTGAAGACAACCACAAGTAGAAGCGCCCAAGCACTTCATAACAAAGAGGAAGAGAGAGGCAGACGAAGGATCATTTGTCTGAAATTTATGGAGAAACAGAACACAAATTGGAATGTTGTTAGGCTAACAGGTGACAGATCCGGAGCCATTTCCTCATTGTTTCCATAAGACCCATCTTCACAGTCAAGGATGAAGAAACTCCTATTTGACACAATTATAAGCTTTCTCAAAATCTACATTCCTACTAGCATGCATTTTGTATCACTCACGAGTCCCCTCACTTAATCATCATTTAGACCTAATACAAAAGTCTGCCAAGCTCTCACTACATCCATCTTAGTTTCACCGTTCAGTTAAATTAGAAGCTAATACTACAGCTAACAAATGGCTTAAGAGACGGTTAAAATTCAAGGCAAACTACTACTTGGAAATTCACTCATTTTGGGTTTCTACAAATTCAGCCCTCATTATTCATGCTGGCTATTATAACTTAAATGGAGCAATTGAGCCAAAATCATCGCAAAATATGCATACAAGAGCAATATTAATTGCATTATTAAGTAGATTTTATGAACCCTGCTCCTACTTTTTAGATTTTGTAAGATGCTGCTTCAAAAACAATCTGTTCTCTGCCTTTTAATTATTTCTTCAGATATTATAACTATTCAACCATTGGCAAGATTACACTTTATCCTGCAATCTCCACCTTAAGGCTCCAGATATAGTACAAAGAAATTTCAGCGGCAAAACTTAATGCCGCATCCTATAATCCCATACGTTCTTACTTTCCTTTGATCCACTTCTGTCTAAACATTTGACTCAAATAACAGCTACAACTCAAAGAAGAGTTCCAATTAATAACACTCGGTAGGAATACAAAAAAGAAAATAGGGGTTGATTTGTCCAAGCAATCTGTTTGGACAAACTAACCCCAGTTTCTTATTATATCGAAAAACCAAGGTTGTTTTAGAAGTATATACTATTGAATTTTCTTTTCAGCAATCTTTAAAGGGTGAAGAATGGAACGAAACAAGGTGAAAAGAAACTTTTAAGCATAAAGTAGAATGTTGCGCAGTACCATGTACGAAACCTAAAGAGAATATAGAAAGAACATCATAAATTGCTGGCTTCAATACTTGGTCATCAAAATGTAATATCAAGTTTTAATAGTATTCAATAAAGTTCAAGAGGTTTGGCTACTAACGACAGTACTTGGTCATAAAAATTTAAACCAAGTACTGAAGTTTTCCTACTTCGTGTCACTTCAAAATTATGTTGATCTTTAAATAGTTATATCTATCCCTTGAAAGGAGTACCGAATAATTTCTTCAAAAGACAGCAGTTTCAAGTCTTTCGAAAGCCACAACAAACCTCGAGGTCACCTTGCTTCATCTGAATCACCTTTATTTGACAAGTTTGACCATATAAACTATTCCTATTATTACGCTAGCATCTAACCACTGGGTGGTATCAGCTGCATCTACTGTTGCTCAAGTGGATTTGATTCTAGAATTTTTGTATAATAGTCTTGCTGTATTTAACATTCTCATTCCTCCTTGTTTGCTTATACAGCCCTGCAATCAAGTACCCATGTCGGCAATGTCACAAGAAGGTATGTGAATGGACGGCAAATATATACATCTTGAACACAGCTCCTTTATTTTTTCCATACCTTAGGTTACGTTGCATTGTAAAATCGTATGAAGCAACTTTAGCCTTTGATGGCGTAAGAAACAGCTGCAGTGGGGTCAACTTTAGGTTTTTTCAAACAAACATTACGATAGTTTCACAGAACAAACAAATGAAGAATGACGGGCTAAGTATTTATTTGAACCTTATAGTAGCCTTGAGGGATTGAACTTAATGAAAGAAGTTGTAAGGCTAGTGATCAATGATCATTGATGAAATAAAAAGCATACCAATAAGCTAAATATTCATTTTCTGAAAGTGAAACACATTCTGGAGGAGATCACAAAGGCATTTTTGGTTACTGTCTTTGGCATTTTTAGCTTAAAGGGTCGTTTAGCAGTTTTAACAACTAAAACAAATGTTACTCATAAAAAGAAAATCGTAAGGAAAATTGTTTGGACAGTTACATTGAATTATGCTACTTTAGATAGGTGACCGTCCAATTGTTGCTGGAGTTTTTAGCTGCTGAATTGTGGCTAAATTAATATGCATTTCGGTGTTGATGACATGATGTGGCCAAAATCAAACTTTCTAGTGTTTTCCCCGCTGACTTTTCTAAATTAGGAGTCATCAAAATTTTGTCCAATACACAAATAAACTATTGCATAAGCAACCAAATAATTCTCTATTATAATGCAAGTGCCAGAAAAAATCACCACCACAAATCCAGCAAGGTAAATCTATTCTCAATGAGAAAAGCAAATGCTAATGAATCATCAGTGAAATAAATACTAAGTGGGTCATGTCCGGTAAACATATCCCACCTTAGATCCTTTAGGCGTCCCCTTACTATAAAACGTTAATCGATAGTTGGATTTTTTATTTATTTGTCTGATGAAAGAAGAATATCATTAATACAGAAATAAGGTACAACAAAGGCGGACAAGTAATCCACCCATAAAACAACAAATACAGACAAATTACTCTATAGCTGCCTTCCAATCTCTAGCCAAATCTCCTAATGACAAATCCAGGAAAGCTCCAAAACTCCTAGCATAAAGAAAAGATTGCATAGTGATCTTCTCCTTCTATATTTCTGAAAATTTGAGAGTTTCTCTTAACTCAAATATTCCACAACAGACCGAAAACAACACAACCCTATAGCACAGAAGTATTCCTCGATCGACCAAAACCCATATGACTAATCATGCTGCACTCCTCCACACCGCGAGGCATAATACAGATCCCTGTATCCCAACACCAATAACATGCACCAAAGACTCCGAGCCATGGAGCAATACATGAACAAATGCTCACGAAAGTCGAAACTCACTAGCCCCCATACGCATAACGCACACATATGGAGAATTATACATCTTCGGATGTCTCCTCTACCGCAAATCATTAGTATTCAAACGACCAAGGACCACTGATCAAGCAAAGACTCTGTATTTGAATGGAACCTGGGGCTTGTATGTGGACGAAGAACTTTAGTAAAAGACTTCACATAGTGCAGGAATAGATAGTATTTGACATCCAGGTATTCATTGAACCCTCAAAGTCGAAATTGCTATGACCCGTTTTATGGATGTTCCTCACTATTGATACCAGAAATTACTCAAACATATATCCCACTTTCTTACTTAGAAAGACAACTCCTCATCAAATTTAGAAGTTGCAGTGGTTCTCGCAATCGTTGTGACTTTTACTTGCTTGAGTTAGACCTAGACCTTGCTGTCTAAGTTCTTTAAAGTTTTGTTTCCTTTTGATGGACTGTTCCTGCGCCCTTTGTAGCTTCTTCTCCTTCTAATTAATCTTCTTTTTCCGTCTAAATGATGTGTCCTTATTTCTTCATAACAAGTTTTGTTCCCTAGCAAGTTTCTTTCTTCATAATCGTGACGAAATCCTCCTCTAAATGATGTGTCCCTATTTTTGATGATGTAGACTGATACCAGCTATCAATAAGCATAATAAACACCATACCCACATATGATTACTACTGCTGATACTTGAGGTTTTTACATGATGGCACGTATTAAATGGGGGTGATGACCGTTGTTCTAAATCACAAAAGTAAGAAGATTAGAAGACTAATGTGTGGCAACAAAGCCATCTAAATGTGCATCATAGTTGTATCAGACGATAAATGACATAATGAGGAAAGGAACATGAGGAAGCAACACTAGTTGTAGGGTCAAATGAACCAGATTGTAAGAGACCAAGATGAACTTCAAGTAACTGATCGAAACCAAGGGTAGAATCCGTAAAACTGGATGAGTAAAAGAAGAGGTATAATTAGGAAGAAAGAGTGAAATGTTCTTAATTCACTGAACATGAGGAAGCAACACTAGTTGTAGGGTCAAATGAACCAGATTGTAAGAGCCCAAGATGAACTTCAAGTAACTGAACGAACCCAAGGGTAGAACCCGTAAAACTGGATGAGTAAAAGAAGAGGTATAATTAGAAAGAAAGAGTGAAATGTTCTTAATTCACTGAAAACGGAACCATTTAGGAAACTAAAGCCTCCAGCCTAAATAACTGAAATCATATTAATAGTAGATGAGTAATGCCTTCAATATTTTCTTGGAGATATTGCACAAATCTTCCCTGTACGTTGACCCAATTATGACGACAGTCGGGATCCTATTGCACGATTTGACTTCTCATATTCTAGATGACTCTTTTCATCAGTCCTTCCCATCACTCAATGTAACTTATATCATTCCTTCCTAGTCTACAATAACAACCAATTCTCTAAAACATCCTAAATAAGTACACCACAACCTAGTAAACTTAACTCCAATGAATTCACTCTTGTGCTTGCATCCTGCATCACCCAACTTCTACAAACCACGAGTTCAAACTCACAATCATCTAACTGTGCAACCCTTCGAAAGCACTTATAAGATCTCACCTATACCTCTTCTCCCGTCTTAAATACAGTTTTTTGCTAACATCCTCCCACTTTGATCCTTATCAACCCAACCAAAGAGCATTCAAAGAGTTGTTTGCCGGAATATCCACAAAAGCATATTAGCATGGCAAATGGCAACAAAAAAAGAAGAGCCTTCTTAACCATTTTGCTTCCATCCTAAAAATCGCCAATTGGCATCATGAGCAGTGGAAATCGCAAAACATGAACTTAACTACTCATGGCGTAAAGAGCAGCAGCTCATACCACTCAAAATCCCAAAATAGCCACATATTACATCCAGGTTATATGCTGACTAGGCTATCGCAAACTCACTGTAATGAGGAAACTTTTAGAGAGTGCACCCATCACCTCTGTGTGTGTGTGTGTGAGAGAGAGAGAGAGAGAGCGAATGGGTTTGGGCGCTTATCAACAGAGAAGATATTCTTTCCTTTCCCCTCCGAGCTACACATACTCCTTTTTTTTGTAGTTATTTTATATTTCTAGGTTTATAATTTACTTTCTTTTTTCATTTGTAGCTCACTATACATCAACTTTAAATTTATATTTTTTAAAATACAAAATTGCTCGGTTCTAACAAATTTCGTTGGTTCATCTAAAAGAAAGGATGCCTTTGGGGTTCCCTTAGATTAATCGCTCGTCAAATTGATCCCAAAGATGTTTCATTTTTATTCAGAATCTCTTGCATATGAATCTGCATTATCAACTTAAGCCATTAAAGAATAATCAACTCCGAAAAATATTGGTTCCGAACTATTGATATTGAGTCCAACCCATAGGTACTCTCCAATCTCGCTCCAATGACTTGTCTCCCATGTAATATCATCTAATGACTCTAAAACCTTGGAGAATCTTCTAATGTCTGTAGAGCATACGCCCGTCAAAGTTCAGCTGAACATTAATTTTTATCCATGGTGCCCTTCATTTCTCGTGATATTCGTTCTATTAATTGACATGACATGACAAATTACTATGCACAAAAACTGCAAATAGAGTAATAAACAGGACATGACATCACTAAGACTAATAAGCAAAACTTGTTCAACCAAATTTACACACTCAATAAAACTTACAACTCGACCTTCACTTCAACAGACTTATAAGCAAAATTTGTTCAGCCAAATGTACCCACTCAATAAAACACACAAGGTTTGCCCACCATTGAATTTATAATTTTTCAAAATCACACGCTAAGCATTCCTCATGTAAGTGGCTGATCTATGCTATTAATCCTGAGCGGAACATTTAACAATGAAAATAAATATTCTTGTAATCTGAAATCGTGATATGTTAAAAAGAGATTAAACATCGTTCTAAATAAGCAAGTGTTAGTAGCAGAATGTAGTAATGCATTCTTCAAGTCATCATTTCATGAAATATCCATGATGTCTTCAATATCGATGGTCTTAAAACCTTCACAGGCTGCGAATTATCTACCTAGAGAAAATATCATATATCTTATTGAAGATATCTCCTGGCATTAAGCCCTCGTTGTTACTTTTGTAAAACCTACTTATAAAACATAAGGGTTGGGGTAAGGTCTACTGACTACTGTCCCTTCCAACATTTAAAAAAAAACAAGAAAGTAACACGATAATGGTGTTATCCCTGCTGTCGTGCAACCATAAGCAGGGAACAAAGTTAAACGGTTGCCGAACTTGGTAATGAGAGAAACTAGTGATGGTTATTGGCGAGAGAATTGTTTTCTTCGTTCTTTTCATATAATCTATGTATTGGCGACAGTATAGAGAGGTAATGAAGTGAGGTGGGGTAGTGGACCAATGATGTTGATGAATACATGGATTGCTAGACAGCAAACCGATCACATGTAAATGCCGAAC
The DNA here is from genome assembly GCA_025631175.1 of Iris virginica. Taxonomy (NCBI): domain Eukaryota; kingdom Viridiplantae; phylum Streptophyta; class Magnoliopsida; order Asparagales; family Iridaceae; genus Iris; species Iris virginica. The sequence goes on along the minus strand of JAOTQG010176277.1, from coordinate 5,671 downwards.
GCAATATCTCTCGAGATCAAACACTCAATAGGGGTTCCAAGAAAAAATATCATCAACTCACTAACAAAGTCCTTTGCAAAATAGTAATATGAATATAAATCTGAAATCATTCCTAATTGCTCTCGCCTTGTGATCAGATCAAGGTGGATAAGTTGAGTCAGAAAAAGTAATGTATTCATTTAAATGTAGCTCATATAATATGTAACAATCATATTAGATGCATAGTGCAACAAGTATATTGGGCATTTGCATATCTATCATACTCTCATGCTCTCCCTACGGGAAAGGTCATACGATTAGTTGGGTTATTGAATGTGAATTACCCTAATGTGGACTAGGTAGGACATCCGTATGATTCGGCACTTATTGCCTACTAAACATACTTGTCAAATGCGTCATATGTAGACCAAAGAAGAAAATTTCATGTTTAATGGTGTGTCTTACAGGTGTGTACAGACCCCTCCCGCTAACATTCATTTCAAATGAGAATATGAGGCAAGGGGGGGGGGGGGTACCGAAAAACGTGTTCACTTTAATGTCTACGTTGTATGTGTTCAAACCATCTAAAGCCATCTTCTCTCATTTTCTGTCCAATTGATGCCACTTATACCGTCTCATGAATTTGTTCATTAGGAATTTCGTCTTTTCAATTTTGACCAGAGATACATCTTAACTGTCTCATTTTGGCTATCCTCCTTTCGATAACATGTTATTTCTTGTAGTCAAATATTTCGCTCCATAAAGTAATTTGGTCTAACAATGGTCTTATAAACTTTCCTATCAGCTTTACAAGTATGCCCCCTATCACAGAGCACTCTTGCTCTGGATGCACTTCTCCACTGCACACAACTTGATTTATCTATGACCGATATCATCTCCCATCTCAATAGATCTTAAATGAAGAAATGATCCCTTTGCGGCATCTCTTGGCCATCTCGCCTAAATTTAAATCCAGTGGTACTCTTTATACTAGTAAAGTAGCATTCAATATATTTTGCTTCAAAATTTTAGGCTCCTTCGGAGAAGACTCAGAATGGTAGATAACGAAGAATGAAATGGCCCAGGGTACTGTTGCTCCTACATAGCTGAACACAGGGGACTGAGCATCTTATATTTTGTTGCATGAGAATAGGCCAAACTCTCCATATGCTTCACTATATTTTTAGATTCTCGATTGGGAGCTTACTCACCGGTAAATATTTTTGGAGCTCTCTAGAAGTGCAATCTGTTCTTTCTTGTAACGGTGGGTTTCTTATCCATATCTGAATTTCCTCTTATCCATAAAATTTTCTCTACCAAAAAAAAAAAAACAAAAGAGAGGGAAAAACACGAGAGTATAAGAAGAAGGAGAGCATGAAACAGGGGTTACACAATACATTCAAAGTAACATGCTGAGCAACATATCTAAGGAATCCTAACTCAGCAAATGCACAGAACTTACAAACAAGATTCAAGCTTGTCTACAGGAATTTCGGGGGGAAACTGAAAGGAAAAAAACAACAATGACAAATAGTGCTTCATTATTCCAAAACATTCACCAGTGATGTAAATCATGAGGATATAATAGGAATTAAATTGAGCTGTCAAAGAAAAGAAAAAGCTGAAACAGTGAGGGTAGTTTACACCATATTCTACTGTTTTGTGGTGTAATTTGAGCTACAGCCAAACTGCAATAAGTGATAATTAAATATATGCATACTTAGATACAGGCAAATAGGAGAGAGGTTAGCAATTGACCTTAGTAAAGAACTTTTGAGCATGACTTCTGATTTGCACAGCAGTCTTGGTCCCAATATGTTCTGCGCCCCACCGGATGAAAAACAAGCAAGAAAGGATCTCCAATTAAGAAAACGTTAGTTAGAAAAAGATATTGTGATTCTTTGCGATACTCATAAAAGGAGAAATCTGAGTTATGCAGCTGAAATAAAAAAATGTAGGGAGTTCAAGCTAATGATTTACAAAGTGTTACAACAATGGTATACATATGTCCCGGAGATCTTAAATAAGTGTCCCTTATTCCCTTTTGGGATGATCTAAAATAAGTGTCCCCTTCCTCTAAAGAAAATCAAGAAAGATGTCTAGCCATAAACTGTCTATGACCCCATACATAATTGGTTATAAGTTACAACCACTCATTTCATCCTTTTATTCAAGTCATTTGCTTATGTAAAGTAATGTGCCTAGTCAATGTGGACACATATTTTAGATCGCGGGGAGTACAAGTTTAAAAGGAAGTCTGAAGTAGATAGAAATCATAGATACAAGTGAGAGAGTACCTTCAATTCGCTGCCAAGCTCTTCCATAAAGTTTCAAGGCTTCCAAAAACCTATTATGCTCCTCCTCAGTCCATCGCTCCCGTTGCTTGGTGATAGTATACGGTTTTCTAGCCTGTCATAGAATATAATATTAAAGGCTCAAAATCACCTTTTAAGCTTCTAACTATTACTAAAAAGTTATTCAGGAATAAATTACAAAGCAAGTAAAAAAATTGGACCTTAATGAGAAGTTCTTCGCTCGAGGAATAAGTGTCCATCTAAGAAGTTGGGGTTAGCAGCAACAGTAAGGGTTGATGCCGCTGCTTCAAATCCTCAGGAACGAGTAACGAATACTTAAACCTTCTTTTTTCATCACCTCCCGCAACATCCAAAGTCAATAATAGCGTAGCCGTTGTGTTCACCAAAACCAGATAAGGGAGCACTACTGCAAAAGAGAAGAGAAAGTAACAACAGTAAAAGTCGATAATAAAGATCCCAATCCAAGCAATTCCCTTTCCCAGTTCTTAATCAGAGAATACAATTCAACAGACAGTTAATCAATGAATTTCACCCGCTAACAACATAGAGGGAATTCACTTTGTCCGAAACCCGAAATTGAAGCAAGTACTACGACAAGATCGAGAGAGAGAGAGAGAGAGAGAGGAGAGATAGGAAATTCCTTATTCAGAATCCTCACCAAAACGAACCGAGTGATGCCATAACCTTTGGAAAAGAACGTGGGAGAAAAGAAAAGAAAAACAGAAAACCCAACAGGGAGAGAGAGAGAGGAAAAAGAAAGAAACTTGAATCAGTAACACAAAAACCAGTACCAACCCACAGGTCAGAAGTTGCAGGGGGGGCTATAAATCATGTTCCAAAACTTAAAAAAAAAGAACCCCAGAAATGGAAAAGCATACCTTTCCAAATAGCCATGGTGGAGGAGCAGCGGAATTGAAATTCCGATCTTGTTAATTATCATACAGGTAAAGAATTCATCTCACATTCCCCGGAAAAGACACAGTTTTCAGGCAGAAAAGAGTGGATCGAAATCAAGGAAAAAGAAATCGATTTTATGAGAAATCAAATCGAGAGTAAAACTGAGCAGCAGAGCATAGAAAGAATGACAAGAGTAACGAAGGAAGAAGTTAAGAACATCCTCCTCTTGTCAAAAAAAATCTCAGCCACTAGAATAGTTTCTGTCGATTTATGCTGCTGCTGTGTAAATTCAAAGAAAAAGAAACAAGACAGGTAGAAATAAACTTGAGGCTGCAAATGAAACTTGGGGGAGGAGAGAGAAATATAGGATTGGTGAAGAGAGAGGAGATAATGACAAGTGGCAAACAACTAGTGGCTGATTCGAAACTGGGGGTGGGGAAGCCCACACCCTTGCACTTTTTAGAGAGAGAAAAAGTGAGATGGCTTTGCTTGGCTGCCATGAATTTTTCAGATACTTCTAAAATCCTATTTAAATAACAATTTCCAAGTGCTCTATTCTTGGCCACAAGCTCCTCTGTGGAGAGTGTCTCTTTTGTAAGGAGAATGCGTGATAAACCGAACACATCAACCGTAAAATCAACCGACGTGCTTACTGACTTGTACGGTACAAGCCTGTAAAGCACGTCGGTTGATTTTCCGATTCATTGGTGCGATTTATCTATCACCGCTGCTTTTGTAATTCCAAGACTAAAAAGCGAGTCCAGCTTTTCGTTTCCCAATGCTGGGTCCCATAAAAATTTCTACACAAACGTGCTACGTGTTTCTTTCGAATTATACAGTCCTCGTTGGGTACGCTCGTATGGTATGTGTGATTAGCAAAATTATATGGAGCTATTAAGAACATCCACTGTCGAGCTTCTTAAAATTTCTTTCTAAAATGTGAATTTTACATGTCAATTATATATTTTTACCTAAATTTTTTCTTCTTTATAAATAGATTCACCTTTAATACTTGTTAAACTAAAATATATAATAATAAGCATGTTAAATTTTTTATTAAAAATATTCTACTTTATTAAACATATAATTTAGACTATTACATTTTTTATAAATATTTTATTTTATTTAAGTATAATTTATTATTACATTATTTCTTTAAATATAATATAATTTATTTTATATTATAAAATACTATAAAGTGATTTATAAAAAAAAGTAGACTTGATAAAGTAAACATGAAACAACAAAAAGTTAAAATAAAATTTTTATATACTACAAATAATTACTAAATAAGATCGTTGGAACATCCCTTTAACTATAGGCATTAAAAATATTAATTTAATTTTTTTTAAAAATAAAGAGAGATAAAATACAAAAATCAATCCTTAAAAAAATCAACGCTACCCAAAAGTCTACTTATTTTTTCTAGCCCGATTCAAAACTTGCATTTGTTATTCAATAATTCATGCTTTACCTTCCACGATAGGAGCTAAATTGGGATCCATTATCATTATGTATTTCTTTAGCCATTTTTGATCTTGCTTTTGCATTACTCCAAATTTCATTCGCTCGGATTCAATTTTAGCTTCTGACTTCATTTTTCTCATTTTCTGCTTGGCCTTAATCTTTTCTTGAACGTGCATTTAGTGTTTTACAAATTAAATGGAGCATAACACAAGGGACTGTTCGCTACTGATCAAAAGAGGATCTCTGCAAAATAATGAAAACATGCATTATTCTTCATAACATGATTATAAAAGATGAGCGTAAAACTAACTATTCATTATGGACACCACTGCCACAAGAAAATATTTTGCCTCCCCAGTATCAGCGAAATCCATCAATTTTAATGGTGCATATCTCAGCGCGTCTTAGCCGAATCTGCAATCGAGGGACTAATGAAGTTTTGAGATCAGATCTAATGAACCATTTGTGGAATATTTTCGACGACGAGGCAATTTAAGTAATGTACTACAAATGATTTATTTTATTTTCATTTGTAAGTTTTTTTTTTGTTTTTTTTTGTAAGTTTAATATTATAATTTTCAAGTTGTAATATATTTTTATTAATATGCAATCTTAATATTTGTATTATCGTAATAATTAGTATTTTTCTATTCATTATATTATGTAATTATTCTATCACTATATAGAATGAAAAAGATAATTACAATCGTTATTATCATATCTTATAAAGTACTAATATAAAAAGGAAATAACAAGAAAAATGGGTAATTTGCACCGTCATTCCCATGGTTTGGTCAATTTTTAATGCCCCATCGTAGTTTGATCATTATACGGCGTCTATCCCTTCTATCTGAATTCATCCTTCCTGTAAGGATGACATAATCATTTTAAAATCTAATTTATCAAATACAATTTTATTCATTTTTTATAATTTATATTTTATTATTATTTAATTAAATTAATTAATATTAGTAGTAACAAATAAAGTAAATATCTACATAAAGTAAAAGTAA
>JAOTQG010176166.1:0-17121 GCA_025631175.1 Iris virginica | reverse complement strand
ATCATTTGTTATGTGACATTCTTGTGTGTCATTCACGCTTCAACACACAAGAGGATGAAAAGAATGTACCAATCCTTCATTTGTGCAAGGCAGGTACATAGCACACCACTGTTTCACAAGCAAGTAATACCTAGAAAACTTTTTCCAGAGTTAAAATGCATTGCTCATTCAACGTTCTGTAAACGGAATAGATAATGAATTCCGAAGAAGAATTATTGAGACAAACAAGAAAGGGTGAGCTTCCAATTTTCTGAAATTCACTTGCATTAGACAGAATGGGTAAAAATACAAATGTTAGCCACAGCACTGTAATATACAACAGACAATGTCAGCCAGCTAATTTTCTATACCCAATTCGGAACCAAACTAATAGAAGCTATTCTAGTTAGTTGCCGGCTCACAAATTTCGAGCAACTTTAAGGGATAACTTGTGTGATTCCTATCAAGTGTATTTTTTACACAGAGAACATCTTTCCCAGTACAAATTCATCTCAACTTGGCTTCATGGTCAGGGTCTATCTTTGCTTCTGTACCTAAAAGAAAGAGAGGATGCATGTCAGCTATCAAGAAAGTCATGTATCAAATTTCTACTGCACCACCATCCAACTCAAACATAAATGAGATGAGCCAAAAAAAATTATTCTTCCTCAATTTCTTGCGCGAAGTGGAAAATATACTGTAGTTTATTTTGGTAGAACCACTCTATCAGTCAAAATACTTATGTTTTAGCACATACTCCCTCCGTTCCATAATAGTAGACCTTTTAAGATTAAGCACAAAAACCAATATTTACTTAAATATCTTCTAATACTCCATTTTTACCCTACAATCAATACTTTAAAGTTAAAAGTCTCTTCAAATTCTTCCTTTATTAATGGTTTGAGAGTAAAGGGCAATTCTGAAAAACTAGAGCATAAATTTGTAAAAGGACAACTATTTTGGAATAATTTATAACTTTTAAAAGGTCCACTATTGTGGAACGGAGGGAGTATAATATATCAATCAAATAAAGTACACCAAATCCCATGTACTATATCCAACTAATAGTGAACCTAGAGAGACCACATGACTATACCAAGAGAAATGCCACAGATCACTTCTGTCAACCCAGCAAAATCTGAAGGCACAAAAAAACCCATTATCAACCCCAGCCCACTCTCAGGAAACTGACACCCTGCCACCGCAACCATAAGCACAATAAGAATAGTGGAGGTAAAAATAAAGGTGAATATCTTGTTAAATTTCTCTCCCCTAATCGTAGTTCAATGATTCAAGTGCAGTTAGTTTCTGGGGTACCTGTCGCTTTAGTTCTCTTAAACTGTAGTCTTTGCCACACTCAAATTGTTCATCTTTGCTGTAATCAAACGGCAAGTAAATGAATCCAACGTTGACTTCTGTGAGAGCTCCCTAATATAGTTGTCCACAAACTTAGCTTCTCTATCACCAAATTCAAATATAATCTTATGAACTTGATATAACAATTCACTAGTCAGACCTCTTTGGTTGTCTAAAGTAGGCTTCATCCAGATCCTTTTCGACTCCGTATGTTATGTTTGGTCCCCCTTATGCCAAGGTTTCATTGTCCCCACACCAGGTTCTCAATCTGAGAAAAGTTTGAGGAAGGAAGGTCAGTTTAATTCAGTTTTATAAACTCGATCTGAACAATCTTAAGTTTTGGCCAGTATAGAAATGCAAAAAAATGCGGCATTTACAACTACAGTCTCACATTTTTAAAAATATTTTACAATTTTTCACCCCAAGTAGTTGGGACAAAGGCTTAGATGGGTTGAGTTGATATTTGACAATATTAGACCTTTGAAACCAGCAAGACTGGCAATCGCAAATGCAAACAATATATGGAAACTCAGTAAAATCAATGTCAAGATCACTGAAGAAATACCACAAAATGGTAAGATTAAGTGATTAAAAAAAATATCATTAAAAAGTGCTCTAAATTAATGATGAGAAACTGAAAATGCAAATTTATATTTGATATAACAAAGTTTTAAGCACCAAAAGTTGGTATAAAAAAATATAATAATAATCCCAGGGTACAACAGCCATGGTAGCATATTGAGATCATCAAGGAGAAAAGTGCCAATTGAGCTATATCAGTTCAGCTAAAAAGTCTTGTTTTTGTTCTGAAGAATATCATAGAAAGTATGTATGATATTTGAAAGCTTCTGACCTTCAAACATGCTAGATGGGGCATTCCTAACTGGCATGTCCTGTATGAGCTTTCCGAACTGACAACAAAACTTGGTTGTATAGTACACCAAGTAGTAAGAGCCTCAATCCATGTTGACTCATCAACCAAATCCAGGAGGCACATCAGGGTCTTCATCACTACCATCACATAGCTGCTTCTGCTCCATAGAAACAGAAAAGCCAGGTGGGGAACTGGGTTCCAAAGCATCGGGTTTCACCACAACTTCTACACTGTGGAGCTCTTCTCTCTCTTCTACTTTGGGTGGGTTCCCTTCCTCATTTGGTTGCTCCTCATGATTGTCCTTAGAACGAAGATCACTCTGAGAGAAACCCGGAGGTTCATTAGGCTCACTATCTGATAATACGTCATCAATTTCAGCATCTGATGGAATGATGGATCCGTTTCTATCAGGTCCATTTTGACCTGGGCCACCTGGCATTGCATTACTGTGAGAAGACTCGCCATTTCCATATCTGTTGGGATTCAACAGCTTATTATAAACCGACTGTACAGTCTCTGTAATCTCACTTTTCATCCCATCGCCTGATTTGATTATTTCCCAAAGAGCATCAGAAATTCTGTCCATTACTTTGCCCCTAGAATTCATAACTGAAACATAATTAGGAGAGAAATTGTAACAGTTGGTGCAAATATACCAATGATTAGTATAGTGTGAGACCCCACACCCACCTCAAATAGATTTGGGAATACCCGTAAGCTTATAAGTGGTTATCTACTACCTATGGACAGCAACACCATCCATATACATTTGAGAGGGCATATGATAGGCCTCATTGACCCATGTGCTCTTTGAGCTAATAGCCAAGCATGTGTAATTATCCTTTTCATTATTATTGTCGGTATCATATTTATAAGGATCGAATTGGGAATACGATACGGAGTGATTTCGTGTGATATGGTACTTTTCACAATATGAGATGTTTTGATATGGTGTGATATGGAGTATTTTTTAAAATGTCAAATTTTACCTCATATTAAAGTGATGTGAAAGGAGAGAGAAAGGATGAGAGAGGAGTTGATTTATGAGAGTGTGTAGGTATAGGGGTAATAGATGGAAAGTGTGTGATATGAGAATGTGATGTCGAATAATATCAATGTGTGATATCGATATCGACCATATCAATCGTAACACCATATCATGGGATATCGGATTCGTGATCCGATCCTAAGTATTTTGACCTCCGACTCAAATCCTAAATCTGCCATTATGCAGGTTCCTGAATTCCTCTTCAAATCAGGCCATTTACTCCCAGATGCACAACAAGTTCATTGAAAATACTTCACATACTCAAAATAATAATTGGCTCTATTAGTGAAAGTATGTCAAAAATCTGTAATCTACGAACATTTATCTTTCCTTAACAAGTAGAGATTTTACAAAAAAGGGAATGTCATAAACTATTATCGACAAAAATCCAACACAAAAATCATTAAGAAATCAACTTACCCAACTTCTTGATGAATGGCATCCGAGAGTTGGCGAGGCTTCATGTTCTCAACTCCTGGACGGTTAAGTGCCGCTGACTGCCTCACCATTGAAGAAATGCTATTACGCAGCTCTTCCTGCAGTTACACATCCAGGTTATTTAGGTGTCATAAAACGAACAACTGAACATACTTTGTACAATATACATTTGGGTCAGTTACTCCATGGTCTATTCAATATACTTTTCAAGGGATTGGCTAAGATGTGCCAGTAAACTTCATCTACTAGTTTAATTTTGCTTTTTATGGATTTTAAGAACATTGACTGCAAAAATATCATTAAACAATGCAAATACTTGCTGAATTTGATAGATCTAGAATAATCCAATATAATTAATATTTTCTTTTTTAACAAAACACCAAAACATCACTCTCTATATATCATCAAAAAAAGGATGATCATTTAATATGATTTACTATGTGACTTACATTTACTTTTTTGAAAATTGGCAAAAGTGAAAATCTATGCATGCACGCAGTATAAGTAAAGGAAAACCGAAAAGGAAATAAATAAAGAAAGAAACATAGATATACTGGCCATTCATATTTTAGTATCCTTAAAAACCTACAAAAGGGATCGTTGATCCCAGGAATAATTCCTTAAACCAGAAAAGCAGGCTGAACATCAAAAGACTTCGTCGAAGACTACTTGATTTTCAGAACTCTTCTCCCATTTCTTTCTCCCAATGAGAAGCAAATCAGACACAGAGGGAAGCCACAACTACCAACTGACTCTACCTACTAGACATCAGCAAAAAAGATCATATTAAAGAATAAAGTGCACTACTGCACTGCAATCAAAATCAAATAAACAGTATTGCCATAGTTGTGAAATGCAGTCGCCCGCCTCGCCCTTTTCCGCCTCAGACGGGTCTATTGCCTCAAAGTGTCCAGGCGGGCTCATGGTAGCCTTTTCGGGCTGGGTTTCAATTGAGCCTGAGGCACGAGGTGCTCCTCTTGTTCATCCTTGAGGTAACTTGCCAGAAAACCTAAGCTTCGAGCTAGACCTAGTCACCTAGGTAAAATCCAAGGCAGATCTAGTTACACCTGACCTGAATAGTTCGGCATTGCCATTCTTTTTCGTCATTGGTTGATTTGGTTCCAGTGCCTTTTGAACTTCAATTGAGAAGTTGCTTCTCAAACATATGAGTGTCTAGCTAGTTTGGAGTTGTCTATAATTATAGTTACAGATTTCTTGCATGATTATTTATTTTCTTATTCAAAGTCTTAACTAAGCTTTTCTTTTGGGATAGAACTGTAGTTTGGAACTTGAAATCTGTGTTACTGATACTACATGTCACCTTAATTTCAAGCTTTATCATCACTTTAAACATGTTTTTTGAGGTTTGTTATTGTATACTATGTGTAAATATATATTCTTACAGTTTCCCCTTTATTGTCACCTTGCTCGCCTTTTAGTCACTAGCCTCGCCTTGCCGTTCGCCTCATAAGAAAGTACCTCTCGCCCGCCTCTCTCCTTTAATAACTATGAGTATCGCCATATACAAGCCAACCCAAAATGCAAAAGCATTTGATGTACAGCCCACAGTTGTCAAAGGCGCTCGCCCACCTTGCCTTTTTCTGCCTCAGATGGGTCTCTCACCTCAAAGATCCCAGGCGGGATAATGCTATCCTTTTTGCTTGCCTTGGACGCCTCAAGCTCGCCTCTGACGCCTCATGCAGGAGGGGTGAGGATAAACTCTTGGCAAGATGTTGCCAAGATGCTACGAATTAACCATATGGATGCAGCTTAAGAGCTGAGTCACATCACATTACTGCTGTTCCATAAAAACCTCAAGTCGCATCATACTCTAGCTCTACCTACCCATATTTACATATCCATCCACAAACCGGATTAACCACACAGCATGAGACAGTATGTATCCATCAAAATGTATTCCTTAAGTGTTCACGTATACATAATATAAATATCATGCATGCCTTAATCAGAATATGTAATACTAAGTCACAAAAAGAACATCTATAAGTGTGTATTTCTAGCCCTAACATTGCAAATGATCTGGAAATACAACCAACTTCACTTCCATTGTTCATATTCCGTAGATGTGCCTGATACTTCAATTTTGATACCGAGTGTTCCACGCAGCGCTAGGTTTAAAGCCAGGGAGTGCCGGAGCCAGCATTCTGTGTACCATGTATTAATCAATGCTGTGACATGTGAGGACTGGTCTAGAAGACAATACTTTCAGTAATTCAGAATGAGACCAAAAGAATAAGGATTCCATAGATGCAAACTATCTCTATCTTGGTGAAGCTAATAAACAAAGCCACAAACTACTCAAGAAAATTCAAATTGCAAAAAGAACAATGCATTTTCAAACTGATTATCCTCTCCAGGCTCCATCTGTTTAGGAAACCCCAACTGTACGAAGAAACAACTTTGAAGTGCATGATTGTTGTGAGAGTGATCATTATCGAAATAAGGCTTAACATAAAATACCATGTCCGTTGTAAGCTCACTTTTGGAAAGAATGCCTTCTCAATCGGACATTCAAAGAGGAGAAAATAGACTCCCCGTATAGTGGTACAAAAAGAGTAAATTAGTCAATTTTTCCAAAATAATAGTGAAATGCATCAAAAGTGTAACATGATAGATCACAGGATAATGGGGAGAACATGCATAGCTATAAAGTCGAAGTTTAGTGCGATTACAACACATGTTAACTTGAGTTCTGTTAGCTTTATATAGCCATTAAGCAAACCCCTAAAGGAGAATCCACACGTTTCATATCAATAGTACATGGGAGGATATGAAATAACTGCTTTGACTAAATTAATAAGAAGAATACGGAGAAGGTGTTAACCCTTATAGCATAATCTCATCAAATCCGCAACAAGATTTGGCCACATCAAGTGAGACCAAACCATGAAACTTTGGGTTTTCACAATTGGGGGAGGAAAGGTGCTGTTTCTTGGCAAAAAAAAAAACTAGGATAAAACCTTATACCGAGTAATGCATTTAACTATCAAGTAAAATTCTTAATGTGCTAGCCTCAAGTACCCTGCATTTTCATCAGTTTTAAAGTTTACTACTCAGAATTGGTGAATGAAGAGCATATGAAAGACGAACTGGTCACCTGAACTGAACTGCCACACCACTTGTGATTCATTGGAGCACACTTTTAGAAGTCCAACACTTTTTTCTCCTTTTCTACGACTACAAATAAGTTTGCATATCGAACTTTTGCCATAATGATTTCTTAAAGGTCACGAAAGATTTGGTCTTGAAAAAAATTATCAATGGCATTAAAGTTTCCGAGGCTTTCGGTTTCACGAATCTCAATGCAAATTCTTTCGAAGCCGGAACTGTAACAACTGCCTAAGGAAACTTTGTTAGCATATTCCTAACCTAAAATGGCACACCATGATAAGAGTAATTCAGTCAAACTAAACTAAATATAAAACCACACAATAGCATCTATAACCACAATGTTTCAACACCCATCTCATAATTACAGAAGTTTCCCCACTAAATTACAAAACCCAACAACAAAAATCCCTCCACGATAAATAAGACGAGATCGAAAAAAAATCCTAAGCCCTTCAAAATTTACTACTAATAAATAACAAATCCCATCAGCAAGAATCAAAAACAGGATACATGCATAATGTAGGTAAAAACCCATACAATCCAAAAGGAACCCTAAACAAATGAACGGTGTTTTTCTTTTCACAAATAGGCGAAAACTGGGAACAGACCTTGTCTTTGAGCTGGCGAATAATCTTGAGACGCAGCCTATCGAAATCGCCATCGTCTTTGAGCTTTGATATAACAGCCTCGGAACTGATCTTGCTACGTTTGTGACTGCTGCTGGCGCCGCCGCCACCACCGTTTTCCATTACAGCTTCGAAATCGCATGTAGATACAAACTGTATATAGATAGATTATAGATAGTCTCTAGAGCTGTTTATAGATATCATGTAGAAAATGGCATTCGGGGATTTTTTTTTTTTTTTTTTTTAAGGTGGGTAGGAAACCTTTTGAAATCAGACCACTACTCTATCTATTTATTTATGTGAGATCTCTCCTCTCCTCTCCTCTCCTCTCCTTCTCCGTTTCGCTCAATGTCCAATCCAAACCAAAATATGCATCTGTTTAACCTTCCTAAAACCTAGAGAGGGCAAGAAAGAAAAAAAAGAATTTTGAAAGAAAAAAAAAAAGTGCTATGTTTAATTAGGGTGGAAAAAATTACCAATCGTACTACTATACCATATAGATTGCTAGTAACATATCAAAACTTATCAAATAATTTCTATCAAAAAATTATTCTACCATTATCGTATCGTATCAAATTTTTTAATAGGATAATGGTAATGAATATCATTACCATGATATTACTATTACCATATCGAAATAGTAATAATTTACTAATTTCACATATATTGTATAAAAAAAATCAATTTACATATTCTATTCTTCATTTCTTCGGACTGATTTACACACTACCATTTCAAAAAATCAAGAACTATAATTCTGCTATCTCTTTAAAACTCCAATTAAAAATTAGTAATTTTGTAATGTTGATATTTATAACAGCGAATAGAATTTTGACCTACTAGATTTGTAATTTGAGTTTTTCGATCTCTTTTAGTGCATTCCTTAAAATCAATACACGTTGGCCTACTAGTGTAAAGTAATTTGACTTTGTAATTTAATTTTTATTTATTTAATTTTAACTTGGATCAAAAATTGATAATATCATTGCCCTATCGTATCCTATCGAAATTTCAATATACCGAATTTCAATAATACCAAAATTTTGGTAGAACAATGATAATGAATTTTGCATTACAATTTTTCGATAATGATAATGAAATTTTGGTACGATTGTCCTACCAAAACCACCTCTATGTCTAACCACTAAAAAGTAAAAGTTGACATAAGATTTGGAAAAAGAAAGGCCAAAATTTAGAATTGAGATTTTTGGTCCCACTTGATTTCTCATTTTCTATCACAAGTCATTTAAACACCTACGCATACTTTATTAACTAGAATTTAAAATTTTAGCATCATCTTTTAAACGAAATTTTTTTTAAAAAATAGAATAAAAAATAGAATATCAAATGGAACAAAAGATTCAAACTCCAAAATTTGATGGGGATGCTCATTTGCTAGAGCGGTTTCTATATAGTGTTGTGACCTTTTTTTCTTTTGTTCATTACTATTAAAAATTAAGTTAATCTCATTTTAGATCCTAATATTTTTGTGAAGTTTTGAAATAGGTCCCCAGATCTCAAAAGTTTCTAAATGAGCCCTAATGTTTCATTTTTGTTTTTAAATGGGTTTTTTTTGACGAATTCGTTAGAAACTTAATGAATTTCAACTCACGTGCAAAACACGTGAGTTTTATAAGGATCACCCTCACAAAAAGTTAAGGGTCTAAATTGAAACTTTTATTTTAAAAAAAAAAACATAAAAACCCTAACCCCCCTCTCTTCCCTCCCCTCTCGTCCCTTCCCCCTTCCCCCTCCCCCCTCCGATCTCAGAAACTCGCCGGCAGCACTCGGATCTCGTCGTCGTTATCGTACTCCGCTAAACAAATCGCGTACTCTCTGGTCACGACGGCGAGCTTCTTCGCATCCATCTCCGAGGAAGAGGAATCGAAGGTGTACTTCGGCAGGACATCCACGATTTTCTTCTTCAGGGGTTTGTTCACCGCCTGATGGTTGGACGAGCGGCTATCGATCTCCTCCGTTCCCAATTGTTGCTGCTCAGGTTTGTTTGTCACCTTAAATCTGTGGGCTGTCTTCACACTTCAGGTTGGTTTTCTATGTATAATGGTGGGTGGCGGGTGCTAGATTGCAGAGTTTGTTAGGCGGTGGTCGGTGGTAGAAGGGTGTTGGATTACCAGATTTGGATTTGTTAATGGAGGGTGAGGAATGTTGGTGGGGATCGATAAGGAGGGGTTTTGGAAATCGAAGGAGAGTGATGGAATAGATCTGAAATGTGGGGTGGGGGTGGTGGTACTAGCGGTTTAAATGGTTGGGTGGAGATTGGAGGGTGGTGCGGTGGCGATTGTGGTGCAGTGGAAGTGGTGGCGCAGGGACGGTGGTGGTGTAATGATAATTTAACTAAGGTTAATTTTAGGAATTATTTAATTAAGAAATAAATTAATTAAGAAATTACTTTATTAAAGAATTAAATAGGGTTAATTTAAGTTATTACTTAATTGAAGAATGAATTAATTAAGGAATTATTTAATTAAGGAATATATTAATTAAGAAATTAGTTAATTAAGGAATGAATTAATTAAGAAATTACTTAGTTAAGGTATTAATTAAGGTACTTATTATTAAGAAATTAATTAATTAATTAATTATATTATTAATTATAATTAAAATTTAAAAATATTTAATTAACTTTTAATAATAATTATTTTTTAATTAAGGTATTACATTTAATTATAGTTAATCCTAGTTAAAATTTAACTTAATTTGAAAAAATATTAAGGTTTATTTTGATAAATTTTAATTTAAGCTCTAAACTTTATATAGGGATAAAATGAAAGAAAAGCCCCTAGAAAATTCACGAATTTTGCATGTGAGTTGAAATTCATTAAGTTTCTAACGAATCCGTCAAAAAAATTCCATTTCGAAATAAAAATGTAACATTAGGGCTCATTTAGAAAATTTTGAGACTTGGGGACCTGTTTCGAAACTCCACGAAAATATTTGGGCCTAAAATGAGATTAACCCTTAAAAATTTTGTCCTTATTAATAAGTTTAATTTGAATTTCATATTAAATGAGAAAAAAGATTCAAAATCCAAAATTTGATGGGGGAGGCTCATTTGCTAGATAGAGCGGTTTCTATGTAGTTTTGTGACTTTTTTTTTTTCATCGGTATCAAAAATTTCGTACTTATTAATCAATTCGATCCGAATTGTATACCTAACATTGGTGGATGAATCTCCTTATGAAAATTTTCTGCATACAATGAGACTCGAACTTGAAACCTCCTTTAAACAAATCCAAGCCGCTTCTTTTTTTTCTTTTTTTTATTGTTAGTGATTTCTCATCTTCCCCTATCATAACTCGAATCCGTGACCTTTTAGAAATAGGTGAGACCACATGGACCAACCCCCATTAATAATTTTGTAACTTTTTTATTTTCTCTCTTTTCAATTTACACAAATTTTAAAACTTTTTTGTTGTTTGTCAACAAGCTTTAAATGTTATATACTAATAAATTCGTGTTCATGGGTACGATGTAAGTTGAAAAAAAAAATTATGTTTTTGAAATGTAGAAGCAAAATTTATCATATTGTCAGAATTTATCATATTTGTGAGATGTATTATTTAGAGTATTTTTTAAATTTTATTTATTATTAAAAAATTTATTTTAGTCTACTGCATAAGATATGAGTCTAATTATGCATAAAATATTATGAGTGAATTAAAAATATAAAAAGTACATGTAAACGTATTCTTCATTCAACACTAATTGTTATCCTTGAGCCAGTAATGTTAATGGAGTACTTCTATATAAAATAGTAATGATGGCAACTAATGTCAGATCTCCCCGACGACCAGATTTTCCACATGCAGACCGTTTATTCCCTTGCATTTGGTTCATTAGATCAATTTCGCAACAAAAAAAAATTATTATAACAATTACAGAGCTACGGGTGGAATTTGGATATATGGATTGGGATGGGTACAAATTCGATTAAACTCAATAGCTTATTGAGTTTATTTAATTAAACTCAATAATTTATTGAGTCTTATTAAATTTATTCATTGGGTCAATTTTAATTTTATTTTGGATTGAGTTAACTGGGTTGAATTCATTTTTGCCACTGCTAGGTGCGATTATGGTGTGAAAGATGCCAAGACGAGGCTTATAAATTAGTTTAATTGAATAAATCCAATAAGACTCAATAACTTATTGGATCTTATTGAATTTATCCAATTAAACTCAATAGCTTATTGAATCTTATTAAACTAACCCATTAGATCAATTTTGATTTATTTTTAGTTAGATTAATTGGATTGAGTTCATTATTGCCACCCCGTACAGAGATAGACGAACGGCACTCAAATTTTAAATTTTGAATTTTGAGACAATTTCACAAATGATTCCGTTCTTTTTGGGACTGTCTTTCGAAATCAATATTATAATCAATATCAAATATATATATATATATAATAAGTAGATAAAATGTGAACATAATTAATTCCTTCCTTGACGTAACACCATTAGCATTAAGAACATAAGGTTGACCATCCAACAAATTTGAGTTCGGATTTCCTATGACATTCCGTGTGGCATTTTCTACGCCACCACTCACATATTAGTATGTGAGTAGTGACACACAGAACGACACACAGAGTGGCATAGAGGATCTAATCTCAACAAATTTACTTTGCATGAACCGTGAACAAGAAACAGATGTTCCACATATGAATTTCATGTTCCAGTCGATCACTATTGGCCAATTGCAAGCTCAAATGACAAATATACGCAAAATAAGAAGAAATTTACACAAAGAAACAAAAGATCTATTCTACGAATTATTCACACCCGTACTGCATCAAGATACAAATACCACCATGAATTTTGGTACTTCTCCCCTCACTAATTTCTATAAACTATTTGATCCTCTTAGTATTGAATTTCAGTTTTCCAACAAAGTCTTAATAAAGGAGTACACCAAAGTTATGTACCAGCACATTCTGTACAAGTTAATAGTAAAAAGATGACCAATTTGAGCAATAGGTGTGGGCCAATGTAGCTCTAAGTTTCTGTACAAGTTCAATTCCAGTAATAAATCTCCAATGTCATATAATAAGGCTAATAATACAAACACAGACAACACCTGGAATCTTTCTTCCAGGGTTTGGTACAAATATACTTTCAGTTGCAAGGAATTGCTACAAATTACACCGATGTTTCAATCAAAAAGCATGCAGTCATTTGAGGGGGTGGTGATGAGTCCTTTTATTTGAGTGGCGTCGGGAGTAACTGCCCAAGGTATTTAGCATGTTAAGGTACCATAAACATTATAGCCCTTTATGTGTGAATCAAGAAGTCAAATACAAAT
Source organism: Iris virginica (assembly GCA_025631175.1). Lineage (NCBI taxonomy): Eukaryota > Viridiplantae > Streptophyta > Magnoliopsida > Asparagales > Iridaceae > Iris > Iris virginica. The sequence goes on along the minus strand of JAOTQG010176166.1, from coordinate 4,342 downwards.
AAACTTACCTGCGTTCTTTACAAATTGGCAACTCCTGAATTCTACGGGATGGTCCAGTAAACTGTCAAAAGCATAACAAACATTTATTTAGCTCAATTTCCTACCGTGACCCACATCCCATGCCCAACAACAATGATCACAACAAAATGGAAAAGTAGGAACATTTATATGCAACCATTGTAAGGGTTGATTAATGGGAAAATAGGAAGAGAGAATGGCTGTATAGAGGATAGATACATGCATGAAAAAGCAATTTAACAACAAAAAAAACAGTTGATAGTAACAGTAACAACAACAAAAATCATTGTTAAGAAGTGCCCTTAGGGAACTCTTTAAGGATCCGAATTAAGAATGATTCTGCATTGGGATTCTCCTAGAGAACCTTGTATAGCATCTTCCAATGCCACTGGTAAATTTCAAGATAGAAACTTACCATGTTTGGATCTAAACATGTACCCCTAGGGTACTTGATAGCAGGGATGCAGGACCCCACCAAATAATTGGAAGTAAATCAATCTATAAGACTATAACGGAAATTTCTAGGAATGATAAAATAGCATCCTCTTCCCTATATCAGGATCATGAATATTAGGATACTGAAAACATATTAGGAAACGGAAAAAAGCTAAGTATAATAATGCAACCTTGTCAGGTCCACCGTCCACCAAAAAAGGCATAAGATAACAAGCAAACCAACAGACCTACTCGCGCCTTAGATACCAAGGAGGTCTAGCTCCATTGGTGCTATCTCACTTCTCCCAGGAGAGAGTTTAGGTGGTCGAATCTCATGAGAAACATAACTTTAGCGTGAGAATCATAATTGTTGATCTTTAAGCCCTAAACTCTTAGCATGAAGCATTACTTTTAGCCTTTAAGCGCTACTGATGTTCTTTCAAGTACTTAGTAGCCGTTTACGACATTAATTAAAAAAAAAAACTGTTATATAGAAAAACAGCTTAGATCTTTTGGGGTTTGGTGGTTAGGTTCTTTGGTGAGTTGGATAAAGTAAGAGAGACATCATAGAAAGGACGTGGTAGTAATATACAAAGCGAAAGTGAAACATACAAAATCCTGTGAATAGTTGAGTTTTTCCAACAGTCGGGAAAAAGGGGAGAGAACTCCAAAACACCATAATCCCACAGTGATGTGCCGAACACAACCAACATAACTACAATTCAAATGGACCCTATTCAAAACCACGCAAGTCCTTGGACACAAACTAACCATTTGGTGTGATTTTCTCTTCCTTCTGCTACAGGCCTCGAGATACTCTTCATATGTCTGCATCAATGCAGCAATATCAAAGCAGTTGTAAAAGATGCAAATCAGGCAACCATACACTTCATTTGGAAAAGTGAAATTAGTAACCCAAAATGAACAATTAAAGAAATAGATTTACAATAGAAAACAACATATAATAGCAAACAAACATTGAAACGAAGAAACCGCAGCGATACAGTTATACCCAAATCAAACACAGATTATCACTACTACCTCTGTTACCTGGACTCGGACTCCAAATTTGTAATATTTTACCCCAGATGTAATGTAAAACAGCCAAAGCCATTTCGTGTCATGTCGGACACGGTACTTTGGCAAACGTGAAGAGGTTGAGGTAAAATAGAAAACTACACATCAAAGTCTACTTTCACAAATTATCAAGCAGCACAGGCTTCTCCCTGGCTACAAGAGTGAAACACTCCAACTAGATGCATGGCTTGGATAAAGCCTGCTCCATTTCACAGGAAATTGTTCGAAATCATTAAATTGCAGATTCATAGACAAAAATCCAGGAGTTGAAGGCCCTAGCTGGGCATTTATATGAGTATTACTCCCATTTTCATCGTCTTCTTTTTGGTTCTGGCCTTTATTTTGTAAGGATTATTTTAATATTAATTCTTGATTTTTAAGCTAATAACAAGTCTATCAATCTGTAACATCGTTACTACAAAATAAAGTTCAAATAACCACCAACAAACTTTTATGCATTTTAAACATAGAACTGCTCCAAAAAAGACTGTCGAAATAGGCCAAAGTATAAACACCAAGTAATTCAAGTTGTCGAGTTCAAAGAAGAAACCACCGTTACCATGTCAACGATATCATCGTCAGTAATGTCACCACCATAGATGCTTCTTTCAGCAGACCTACCCCATTCATCAAATTGAGAAGAATTACCAGAATCCACTGGTACACTAGAGAGGCTCCCTTTGATGCGAGGTTTTTCTGGTTGTGCCCCTTCCAATCCTGAAGAAGTGATATGCATATTCTGAAATACACCAGTCGGTCTCTTTTGTGTTAAATGTAACATACTTGCTTCAGATTGATTGTGGTATAAGGAAGGATAAATCATAGGCGCGGCTAGTGCTACATGCAGAGAACGTAGATCATCTCCCTCATTTTGCAAAGAGCATGAAAGCTCTACACAAGGCCTTTTAAATGGATGATTATCAATGTTAACATCACCCCTGCATACAGTCATAACAGCTATTAAGCGCTCATCTGGTACTGTTAGAGAGAGCATTACCCTTTTTGGGATTACCAAAATTACCTCCAACCCACTAACATGTAAATAAGTTAAAATGAGAAATTTTAAGGATATTACCAACTTTTTTTACTCCTTCAAAGACAGGTACTCAGACCCGCCCCAATCTTAACAAACTCAAGAAACTCAAAAAGAAGATATAAATAAGATCAAAAAAGAAAAATATTATTAACCACACACATCGATTGCTTTGGCCACATTTACTCGTTATAAAAAACGTCAATATGGCATTCCGCCTAAGAAAATTACAAACTCACCTCTTTTGACTGTCATCCACATGAATCTCCCCATCAAGGAGACCACAAAGAGCTTCTCCAATGTCTTGAGGTAACTCCTGTAGGAGTAAATGAGCCAGAGCAAATAATCAGAGCAATTTTAAATGAATGACAGCAAGGACAGCTAAACCCCGCATTTCTGAGGATAACAAATAATTGTAAGCAGCAATATACCTGGCAATCTCTACTAATTTTAACAGGTTTATTCTGATTTAAAGGATTCTTGAGATGAAGTGTCTCTTGAAAAGGCAAATCATATAATCGCAGCCATTTAACCTTAAAACTGCGTCCCCAAGGATTACTTCCACCACTCCCTTGACTCCAGACATTGTCTCTTCTCCAGCCAACAGAAGACATCATCTGGGCATACCCTTGGAAATAACCACTCATGTTGACACTAAATATAAGAATCACCTTACAAGAATTCTGCAAGACAAGCATGGGCACTTCTCTATGAAGCAAAAGTTTTGAGATAGCTATACATATATGACAAGACTGAACTGAGAGACATCTTACATGATATGCTTCCTCCAAGATTGGCTCATTCATGACTTGGGTTGCCCAAATACCATTTTCAATTGATAATTGAATATTTTGATGGTTTAGACTCTTGATGATAAAATATCTTGTGCCATACAATTTACTCCGTTTAGTTTCACTTGAAGTTCCCACATGATCACAAGAATGACCTTGCTCTTCAGCCCCAGAATGATAAGCATCCTCATCCACTTGGTATCTTGGACTCTCTACAAAAGTACTCCAGCTTTACATATTTTAACCACAAAGCATTCATATACAGCTGTGCTATTGCACATTCTTTCAATCCCTTTTGTTTTGGGGCTGATAAAATCTTTGTTATTGCACTTTAAAATTGATCAATAATCAGTTTCACTATTTTATCACTACCTTGGTCCTTAAATGAGTATGCTGTATAGTTTATGAAAAGTCAGCCTAATTTATTATTAAAATAATTATTTAACATAAATTTATACCAAAAAAGAGTTAAAACATGACACTCATTTAAGGCCAGAGGGAGTATAAGTTTTCATTAATGCATCATACTGACTAGCGCCATAACATGACTGATTGCACACACCCATTACAACTGTATTATAGTGAGAAAGGAAGAAATCATAGAATGACATGATAGAAAACATCATAGGGTGACAGAACAGAAGACCAATAAACTAAATTTATTCCAAAACTACACAAATTAAAGAATGTTCAAACCACAGAAAATACCATCATACCATCACCACCTCATTGTGATCAAGTCACTTGACAACAACAATGGACATTACTGGTTGAATCATCACAAATTTTATAATATCTTGCCATGACACGACCCTTCTTTTTCTTTTAATTAAGAAAAAGAATAAAAAAGAGTAAATAAAACGTAAAATTGAAAGGAGAAAAGATTTTTAAAAAGCAAAGCCCAAGAACCAAAAGTGCAGGCCATGCAAAAAGATGATGAAGAAGAAGTGGAGACGTGTATGTATGCTAGCGAGTTGGACTTTGGAAA
>JAOTQG010175944.1:0-17135 GCA_025631175.1 Iris virginica | reverse complement strand
CCCCCCCCCCCCCCCCCCCCCCCCCCCCCCCCCCCCCCCCCCCCCCCCCCCCCCGATACGTGTCGAATACGGCTAAAACGTATCCGAATATAAATATTTAATATAGATATTAGGATATGGACCGATAAGACATGGATACAGCGAGGATATAGCAGGGGATAAAATTGCAACTTTTGATTCCTTAAGGTAGCGGCTTATTTGTAAATAAAAATACTATAAAACTACTCCAATATATTTTAACTTCTAAAGCTTACTTCAATACACAAACAATCAAAATTATAGGTTACACTACATAAATACTGACACAAAATATTACACTCTTTCAGTAGATGCGTCAAACTTTCGTACATACTTTACTATGATATTAAACACTAATTTAATGTACATTACCGTAAAAAATGTGATTATTTTTGGTAAAAATAGAAAATGAGACTATCTTATGTTACAAGAAAACATATATTATATTTAAAAAATCGTCGTTATCCTTGTATTCGTATCCTATATTTTTGAAAATTGACGCATCACCGTACCCGTATCATATTGAATCTATATCTCATATCCATGCAGTATTCGTGCTTCATAGGGGCGGGATGAAGGGAGTAGCCCTTAAGTTCTTTAAATTAAGGTATGCCAAACTCAACTGGGCCTGAGATTTAAGTATCATAGTGTATCGATGTATCGTAGATACGTTGGTCAATACAAGTGATTCTATACTATCTCGATTCATATGAGAGATATGGATTGATGGACCTCAAATCGTGTATCGTAAGATGTTGACAACTACGCACTCAACTCAGCAAGGGCACATTCATTCGTATGCTTTTTAATTATTGATCTGGTTTTCCCCTACCTTTAGTGGTTGAGATTGATACTATCACAATTCACACGTGCAGTCAAACCCTCTTAAGCAATTTTTTTTATTTGCTCTACTAAAGGGGCGACATTTACCCCCCCCCCTTCCCTGCATATTTGTTTTATTAAAAAAAAAAAAAAAAAAGTGAATTTCACAGGTGCAAATTTGTAAGCTAAACATTTTCCTTTTCTCTTTACCAAGAAAGGATAACAGAACCTTAAGGACATTGAGGAACATTTTTTGGTCAAAGCATGGAGAAAGAGAAACTAAGAATCTTCTTTGAAGCTCAGTAAACAAAAAACTTTACAATTTAGCTGGAATAAATCACTAATTTGTTTATGGAAGATTCAATCGTGGAGAAAATGGTATGGAATATCTTAAAATAGACGGGAATTGAGGGAGAGAGAGAGAGAGAGAGATTATTTGGACAAAAAAATCTGAAATAATTAGTGTCTGTAGAATGTTGGGAGATTTTCGCCAATGAAAAAATGGAGGGGAAGTGCCTAGTGCGGGTTTGGCCAATTTCCAATGCCCCTCTCGTGGTTTGGTCAAACTGTATAATGGACAAACCACGAGGGCGCACTGAAAATTGGCCAAACCACAAGCGATGGTGTAGGCACCTATGAATTTAGAAAGAAGGGGTAGGGGCACCGTATAATGGAAAAAGCACGAGGGGGCACTCAAAATTGGCGAAACCTAGGGGATGGCAATGCAAATTACCCAGTTTACACAAATAATTACTTGCACTATGATTACCATTTCAAGTTTTTTCAATTTTACTTCTTTTTTTCGAACTGTTATGAACAAAAATGTTTAAAAAGTTTTGAGTGAAGTATAGATGAGGACTGTGAGAAAGATGAAATAATTGTTACATATTACTTCAACTGTACAGCCTAACTCAATTTTTCAGGCTGGTAAGAAAAATGAAAATTGCTGGGGAAAAGTAGGTTGGAGGGAGGGGAGAGGGTGGAGATATATCTTCAGACTCTTTTTCAATTTTGACGGAAATGAGATAGATTCCCATTATTATGAAAAGTATTAGTAATGGGTCCAAAATGTCAGCAATTAAAGTCAAAATGATGAAAGTTATGGTAATGTAAGCTATTGAATTGGAGGAACATGGGGTTAGGAATATCCAAAATAAGGGGGAGAAAGTTAACTTTGCATTCCTCTTAAAAATGCATGCACAGAGGCATCCAGAGAGAGAGAAATACCTGCACTTGGATAAGCCCATCATCTGGGTTAAGTATTTGGAGGGACAAGGTTCCCTGTAGATCAAAGTTGCTGATTCCACCATCTCGCTTTAATGTTACATGGAGCTTTTCTTCAGCAGTCAATGTGACAGGATCAGTCAGTGCTGCCGCAGCTGCTTTGGCTGGTCCAACACTTGGCCGGACATCCTCGACAATCTCCTCGCCTTCAGCTTTAAGAGATTCCAAAAACTGGTTGGTCCTTTTTGTTTTACCAAGCTGCATACCCACGCCTTTAGGTGGAGCGGTAGCCGAAACAGGTTGGCGACCTGATAAAAAAATACAAGATACAAATTAGTGAAACATATGCCAAGTAGGTAATCAATCGAGAAATTTCGTGCAGTATTGCCAAAAGAGGAATACCACAAAGGCTTTTCGAATGCAAAAACTCAGCAACGAGAGCACACCGTTATTTTTATGAAAAAAATAAATAATAGAAGAGTAGATTTACGAAAGAGATACAGAAGACAAATGTGAAATCCATCAAAAAAGCATCTAAAGAAAAGCTAGGCTACAAGAACAAGAGTAAAGCTTCACGAACAAAACAGCCCAATCCCTTCGGATCTCAGGAAAGGAACCCCCTGAAAAGCCCCCCTCACAAACACCCAGAAAAAGGCAAATAAACCACTCTATTCCACAAAATAGATCATGACAAAGCCTGATCTCTGAAAATTCTGGAGTTCCATAAGAGAAGCACACTGTAAAACGTTGTGGAATCACATATTTATACACACACACACATGATAATTAAAGGACTGGCAGCTCAAAAGCAGTATGATGCACGCAGCTAATGCTGGAGAAACTTATATGCTTCGAAATTGGAATTTGATCAAATTGGCTACTGTTTTGATCTTTTGAGCTCCTATATTAAGGCTTCCAGCTTCTTGGTGAGTAGCATCCGAGGAACCCAGGGGCTATTCTATTCACTGCTTAAAAGAGATGTTAATCATTAAGAGTTCAGTGTGTCCCAGGCCTAGTATCATACACCCCGAGTTTTACATAGCTACATAATGAGACTTTGTCCCGGGGGGGGGGGGTATATGTTAGAATATTCACAGTCGTGGAGTTGGGGTGACCCAGAGCCATAGTTACGTTTGAATATTATTATCCGCTAAGGTTGGGTAATATGTCTATCTAGGTTTCTTGATAAAAACTGTGCCTGCATTTTCTAGTTGTTTAAGCGAAGTGACTAACTACAGATCAAGAAAGTAGCAACATTGCATTGGCAGGTAAACCATGTTTAACCTTGTGTTTTTGGGGTTGTTTCTTTCTGCAGTTGTTTCTACCTCTCTTCAGGCATGTTTGTCCAAATTAATGCGTTGAATAACTGGGCCTCCTTGATTTTTAGGTATACATTTTGACCAAAAACAAGAAACAAAATTATGTTACACCTAGTGTATCTGGAATTGCTATTGTTTAATCAAAATGCACTTTGCTTTCCGTTCCAGATAGTAGAATTGATAGCTTTGTCAAGAAATATTAAGATGCCAAGAAAAGAATATAATGTCCCCTGAAAGCATAACTGTGCAAGTGGCATTTGCAACAAATAACAATCTGTATTCTGGACGATACTTCCTTTGAAAAAAAATTACAAACAAATTTTCAACGCAAACTAGAATGAGAAGAGAAAGGCGAGAGGCGGAGAAAAGGAAAACTGATAAAAAGCAGAAGATGCACTGAGAGAAAGGAAGTCAGACACCAAACTCCACCAATGAATCGGGAGTCCGGACAACTTTAGTGGGACCCGGATAACTGAAGTGTCTGAAGTCTGCACACTTCCTTTTGATTTGAAATTTAACCTCGTTTTAATTGATTAGTGAAGAAAAGGATGCCAGAAAGAAAACGTACAGCCACAAATTTGGACAATTAAAGAGCTCTTTAATCTTGGTATAACAAGAACAACAAACCCTTCATATATAATGCATGCATCTATATGTATGTATTGTACAAAAAGCATGGTTGCTAGAAACGCCTTAAGGCCTAATATAAATGTATTTCAATCCAAGTAATCTGAAGAATCTACTCCCAACTGTACACCCTCCGTTCTACTTCAAAAGGGACACTTTGATTATGCACGTAAATTAAGAAAAGGGTTGAAAGCATGCCATTTCCTTAAATAAAAGTTATGGCCCAAAAAGGAAGGGCAATATAGTCAAATGTTATGGCCCAAAAACGAAAGTATCCCTCTTGAAGTGGGAGAGAGGGACTACCATTTTTCATTCGGGGAGGGCAATTGCCAACATTCTTGCAGGGTCTTGACTTTCTCAACTTTAGCGTTCATCATACTAGCGGCATCATAAATGTTCCAAGTCTGTACATCTCATTTTACAGTCCCACACGATGCGGTCCAGCCATAGCCATTAGCCATGTCACGACCCTTGCCTACTACAAGCTTTATATTACACCTATATCCTCTCATGTCGTTCATATAATTCTCCAAGAATAAGAAAAATACGTAGTTATTGGGCACTCCCACATCAGGGCATATAGTTATGACACCATTTAGCTGGTTTGGATTATTGTATGTGTAATGAGCTAACCTGAACTTCACTTCATCAAGTAATTATAGGTTTAAAGAGGAAATATAGATATATATATATATATATATATATATATATAGGGAGCTGCTCAAATAAGAACCTAAATAAAATAGGAACTAGGAACTAGGAACTAGGAACCAATCACAACCCTTAGATTAGAAGGAAAGAAATGGCCAAGATTAGATTAGGGGAGTAAAAAATGCGGTGGCATTTTCGTAATTAACGTGAAATTCTCTATTGAATCGAAGCGGAGTGTGTTCTGAATCTTAGTTACAAATAGGCTCTATTTTTGTTCATAAGGGTTTCTATTGAATCTAAGAGCAATGTTTACTGAATATAAGAGCAAATACATACTAGCAGAGTTTTTGTGATATATATATATATATATATATATTAGTGTAAGCCCGTATTGTGATAGATAGATAGATATATATATATATATCAGGTGCACGAACAACAAATATTTGTTAATGATGTTAATGATGCATAGCACAGTATTGTTTGTTTGTTTTCTTTTTTCCACTTTGGCTTTTACTTCTTCCTCTTTTCTTTTTTTTTGAGCGGAGGAAGTGGGGTATCAGTCTGGTACCGGTAATACAAAATAGAGGGATTAAAAATTAAACAAAAACGATTGGTAGTTAATCTTGCTTGTTAGCCTTCTCCAATCACCCCCCCTGTTGTATGTTTTATTTTTTCCACTTTGGCTTTTACTTTATTTTCATTTTTTTAGCGGAGGAAGTGGGGTATCAGTCTGGCAACTGTAGTACAAAATAGAGGGATTATAAATTTAAAAAAAAAACAATTGGTAGTTAATCTTGCTTGCTAGCCTTCTCCCAATCACCCCCTCCCCGTCTCCTCTTTGTCCATCTGGCCTAAGATTTTACTAGTCTGCATCCCTAATTTTCTAATGGATGGTCTCCTTGATAATGCTAAAAGAGAAAGTCATATACTCATTGACAGTGGTCAGTACAGAAGAAAAAATAATTACTCTGTACATCATTTAACTGCCATCTTTGCAATAGCAGCTTCTCCAGACGTTATTTCGATCTGCATGAAGAGCTTATAGAAGCATGTGAATAGCTCTCAAGCCAGATGATTGCTGACATAAGGTGTTACTGTTAAAACTATAAATACCAGCTCATGAAGTGGACAAATGACTTTGTTATGAAATGTTCATAGGCACAGTGTCATTGACATTCACATAAAGCCATAATGCAGTATATACACAAAATTTAAGAAATAGAAAGTAAGAAAGAAGACCAAATGAAAGAGAAACCCTGTATACCGTTGCATCCATTCGACTACAAAAACATACAAATGCACATTAGCAGTAAACCAAAAATATGGTTATGAAAACTATGGTTTTCCAGATGCAATGAATCACTGAAAACAGTGTCTGGCTATTACAGTTTCCCAATAATATCATAACCAGTTCTGAACATGAAAATCGATTCTTCCTACAAAGAAGGTATGTAATGTCACAAAAGGGTTCAAGACATAAAGCAAATGTTCTATACATACACCAACCTTTAGGCTTGTTTGAAAAGGAATCTACATCAGTGTTCGATCCAAACCCAGAACCACTTCCAAAGCCACTGCCACTGCCACTGCTAGTTATGCCCGTATCATTACCAAAGCCACTATCAATTCTTCCAGAACCCATAGACTGTGAAGACATAAACCCTCCTCCCCCACTTCTGACCCTCTCACTCTACAGAGATTGGCACATATCTCATAACAAAGAAAACATCAACAGAACAAAACAAAAGGGGAGGATCCTAGGCATGCAACTTTTAAATCCCAAAAACACACCTTGTTTTTGTCAATCTCATCAGCTTTGCGCTTCATGACGTCCTTAGTTTCAGCTATTTTACTTTGTAATACCAGTTTGTGCAATCTTTCCTCGTGACTCTCCATCTCACAGTATTGCTTGACCTGCGTGACAGTTACATTTTCCCTGTGCCCAAGGGAAATGACTTCATCAAAAGCAAAAATCAGCTCAAATGCCATCTTACATATGCCTTCTTCATCTAGAGAGAAAGCATACTCAGGTACCTATATGCAGTTAAGGATTCAACCTTTATAATTCAATATGATATGCCTATATAAATAGCACCGAAAGCCGTAAACTGGTAGATGCTATATAAAATATTGCAATTTGCAGCAATGTCAATCGAAGAGAGAAATATCAAAACCCATTTTTGAGTGCACAAAAAGCGTGCTTTGAAAGGGAGAAAATCTAGATCATTAATAGTGGGATCCGAACAACGAAGAAAAACATCCATGCAAATAACAGTAGCCCAGAAATAATGAATAGATATGAAAGCAGAAAGGATACGAGTTTGGAAAGTAGCCTCAGTGTCTCCAAATCTTCAAGAATATTGCTCTGTTTGTTTGTTACTAGGAGCAAATACAAAGATTCGATCGGCTGGTAAACATAGCGCACATTTTCAGTCTCAACAAAAGTGTGCTGTTTTCCTGTTCCGATCAACTTGGGGAAAGCCGCAAGAAGCCCCTCAATTCTTATTCGAGACATATCAACAAATTGCCTCGAAAGAAGAGCTGTGGAAATATCAAATAAGACCGTTAATGATAACAATATGATCATAAATCTAGAACCACAAATAAAATAAGCTGCCTATGAACAGGATATGAACCACAGAGATGGTAGGAAAATGTACGGTTTTCCATTATGTTCGCATATTTATCAGGGATGCGACCACGCCTCAATCACAAGAAACACTTTGTGCATTATCAAAATTACAGACCCATCTCAAAAAAAAAGTGTGAACAATTGTTTTCCTATCAAAGTATAACTTCTGAAGTAAGACTCCTTTTCTTTGACAGAGGACGTGGTTTTACACAATTTTTGCTTCACCCCTAGAAGTTGGTGAAACTGGTACGTATGCCATATGGAAAGAGTTAAACGTTCACCATATATTAGTCTTCTGAAAATGAAACTAGTTAAATAGATGCCACCATAAACGATATGATTAGTCTAAGAAAAGGTCCGAGTAACTGGCCTTGATATAAGCACACAGGTTATATATATAGTTTGACCTCTAGCCAACAATGGAACAAAATAAGTGATCCTCCTTATAGCTACTACTTATTTGTACAACTATGTACCTAAAACTCAGTCTTACATACGGAACAACAGTTTTTTATTTTTTTATAAAAGAAAAATATATATCCAACATAGGTCAGAGTGCCCCAATTAGGAAGTGTAAAAGTGTCAATTACAAGAACTGGGCCAGAGGTAGGGGGGATGAAAATCGATATGAACTTCAATAACAAAGAGGAATATATATATATATATATATATATATGTATGATGACCAGGCATTGGAGCTTGGATGAACTACGAAAAAGGACTCATGTAACCAACCCCAATAATTGGGACAAAGGCTAAGTTGATATGAATTGTGATTTCTCTTTCATGGTAAAATGCACACTATCATACTTCAATTACAACAAGGATCCTCATCAAAAGCTTCTTCTTTTTTCCCCTATTTTAGAGTACAAAAATATAGTATTATGTTGTATAAATAATAAGGTTCATAGAAGTTTTTTGGTTCATCACAAAATCATTTAAATAGTTCTAGGCAAGTAATTAATATAGTAGTGTGTATTTAGAATGTAACATTACCTCCCTCCCACCTATCTATCAATAAATTAACTCAAGTAAAATTGACACTCCTTTAGTCATTTAGTGGGAGAAGATTACTGACAATCTTCTCTTTGGACCAGGAGTTTTTGGCGCTTTCGGAGATTGTCATTTGAAGATTTGTCTAGGGATTGGAGAGCTATTATTCAATAATTTGTGTGCTTTTGTTTGTTTTTGCTATGATGCCTTTTGGCAAACTTCTTGTTCCTTCTGTGTAACATTTTTCTCGATTAATGATATTCTTCTTTTCTCAGGAAAAAAAAAAATTTGACACCCTTTTGGTATTGGCCTGTTTTTTTTTTTTTAATAAAAGAATAATATCATTAATAGAGAAAAAGAATATTACAAAGAAGACGGACAAGAAGTCCACCAAGAACCATCAAAGCAAAAACATACTAAAGCACAAATTATTGAAAGCAACTCTTCAATCCCTAGTCAAATCTCCCAAAGACAAACCCCGAAAAGTGCAAAAACTCCTTGCCAAAAAAAAATACATAATGATCCTCTCACAAAAGCGAGAGCGAAAATTTTCCAACTTTGAAAATCCGAGAATTTCTCTCGATCCAAATATTCCACAACAAGCTAAACACAGCACATCCCCACATCAAAGAACATCCCTCGATCGACCAAAATCCAAATATCTGATCATACAAAATTCGTTCACCGCGAGGCATGATGGAGATCTCTCCTTGCACTCCAGGCAATGCATAAACAAATGTTAATCAGACGCACTATCTCTCGTACAAATAACACATATTTGGAGAAATAGATGTCTTTAGGTGACGGCGTTGCAGTCAATTATTCCTATTCAAGCAAAGACTTTATCCTTAAACGTTGCAGCCGATCAAGGATCATTAATCAAGCAAAGACTTTATACTTAAACGGAACTTAGAACTTTCAAATGAAATTATAAAGAGGAAAATCAAGTTGTATACGTGAACGAAGAATTTTGATGTAGAGAACATCCCAAACTGTTCGGAAATCCAAATTCGACGATCAGATTGAAGATCCGAAAAAAGCCAACTGATATAATAAATCTGCAGCTGACGTGGATTTTCTATCAAGATTCCTCACGAAATGAAAATTCGAAGAAAAATTGAACCCCTCCCCCCCCCCCCCCAAACAAGAAAATCATCAATAAGAGCATTATAAATGCTAAAAAGCCAATAAAAACGAGTAAATAAGAGTTTGGAGAGAATTTTCCTATCTAATGATCCTCCCAGACTCGAATTAGACTCCCAAGCCTAAGCTCATATCGAACATTAGGACAGAAAAGATTAAATAGCTAGAAATAAACTTCTAGGGACTAGCAGACGTGATAGAAGGACTTGTAGATGAATTCCAGCCATTATGATTAACATCAAACTTGTTCCGACTAACGCCATAAAAGATTCACGCTCCAATGGGAAACACCATAACCACTTATCAACCAAAGAAATATTCTTGAGAACCAAGTTCACAAGCCCTAATTCCCCTCCTCCGTAGCCCTACTAACCTCTCGGTCCCACACCACAAAAATCGACACATAATCCCCTCTATGTGCCTGCTACCCCTACAAATATCTTAAAGAGTGACAAAAACTAATCGGAATACTAGACACTCAATGAGAGCAACTCTACCCCCTAAAAAATATGCACCCTTCCATCCATCTAACCGCTTACAAACCTTATCAATAACCGATCCCACAACATATATGCCCTAGGATTCTTCCCAAAAGGGAACCCAAGATAAGAAAAAGGATGGCCTGTAACAAGACAACCCAAAAGAGTGCGTACAAACTCAAAACCGAAGTTTCAACATTTATACCACCTAAACCACTCTTGGTTAAATTATTCTTGAGGCCATACGTAATCTCGAAGAGTTAAAGAACATTGAGGATATTCTTAAATTTACCGCACCTCTCTGACAAAAACAACATAGTATCGTCGGCATATTGAAGATGAGAGACCTTGAAACCGTCATTACCAAGCCCACAACCCTCTAAAATACCCCTCTTCACTCCTCGAAAGCGGTCTACTAAGAACATCTACAACTAGCGTGAAAAGAAACGGAGAACCCGACGAATTGACATTTTCAGAAGACTTGAAGATAAGAATATGAATTATCGAAATAAATATTATATATATTAGTGTAAGCCCGTGCTCGAGAGCACGGCATGATATTAGAAAGAAAAAAATGTATTTTTTCAATATATTTTTTGTTTATTTGTTAATTTAAAATTTTAAAATGATATTCATATTTTCAGTTGTATATTATATATCTTGATTCAAATTTCAAATGAACCGCGCTTTTCAAATCAAAATGAATGCTAAAAAGGAAATTTAAAATAGGCAGAGCGCAACCTCCGCAGCGAGAAAAAAAAGGAGAAAACAAAATCCCGTAAAGTTCGCTTCTTATTTCAAAATTTTGAAAATATCTGTGAGTCACTCTCACTCACCACAATTTGATTTATCATTTATCCCTCCAAATCTAAACACTTTTGCCCCAACAAAGTCAACAACCCCTTCCTCCCGCACCTTTCACATCTCAGTTTTGTGTGTCATATCCGGTGCGGCCTATTGTTTTCCCATTTCTTTTTTTTTTCTTCTTTTTATTTAGGCCATTGGATCAAGATGTGTTGAGATCTATATTATAAATTTACTGTTCAATAGATAGGTCCCACTTCCCTAATTTATGCTATAGATATATGTATCATTACAACACTACTTGGCAGTGTGCTGGCCTTATTTGTCATATTTATTTGCTTAAACAATTTGTTAATACTTTTACTTGCGGTGTAAACAATAATCAACTAACAATTGTACAACAAAATTTCAATTTATGTGCAGAAAAAGGATGGGAATATTAGAGAGTGATGGGATTATGAGAGAGAGGGGGGGGTCAAGGGGGAGAGAGAGAGAGAGAGAGAGAGAGAGAGATGAGCCGAACTCAGAAGAAAACCATAAGTCACAAACTGCACTTGACAAGTATTGAACCTTGGACAAGGCTCTGGCTATACTTTTCTTTACAATAAGAATCAATGTGTCATTGTTAGTTAAGTAATTGAACATATGTATTTTATACATACAAAAATTACTAATGCTAATTTCTGGTTTCCCTAAAATCCTGTGGGACCCATTGCACCCACTGGGTCCGCTCCTGGATGTTACTTTTTTTTATATAAGGTTGCAGGGGATATAGGCCTAAACCTCAACCCTTAATGTTTATTAACTAGAGTTTACAAGTAATAGAAATGGCTCAAGGTTCAAAGCAACAAGAAGGTATTGAAACCCAAAGCAAGTGGAGAGAGATATCTTCAACAAGATAATAGTGTCTCCTCATTATCCGTGGCGTGATTTGAGCCCCTGACCTCCCGCTAGAGAAGATGAGGGGATACACCAACCCCCGGGGATGTTACTCCACTTGCTACCTCCCGTTAGGGAATATGATAGGATACCGCCCGAATGTTACTCCACTTACTACATTTGCATCTAATGTGTTGTCTATAGATGTTCCTATTAAATGCTTTTGCCAAGTGCTAGCATGTGGAAGACAGCAAAGGATTAAAAAACATAAAAGAAATACCAGCATACCCTAGAACTAAGACAAACAAGCTAGCAAAGCAAGACATGCCAGTCTCGCTACAACGCTGAAACATCGGACTTCTCAAAGACCGACATGGAATCCATCAAAATATTCCATAGAAGAGGCCAAGGTAACTCCTGAACTCGAAAAATACTGGAATTCCTCATGGTCCAAGTCTAGATATACCACAAGGTCCTGAAAACCCCATATTGCCGCAACAAACTAGAGTCAATCTCCTCCCTGAAACTTCTATAGAATGAGTTCATCGTTTCTTTCAAGTGATTTTAAAGGATTACACTTCGTGTTTGTATAATTTGAAGACTCGGACAATAGAAGTAACAACAGCATTACAGACTTCTTGTTCAGTTTTGTCGAAGATGATGTATAAAGTACGTACTCATATCTTTCAGAAGCAAACTTTATACAAGTAATCAAGACAAATAAAGAACAAACCTTTGCCAGATTTACTAGTGATGGAAGCTGCTAAAACAACCTGCAAAAAGCAAAAAGAAATAAATAAGGAAAACATTTTAATTTTTTCAAAAACAATAGCAAGCATCATCCCACATTATTACATATTATCAGCAACGTCATGTAAAATTGTGCTTCATGTGAATAATGAATCAAAAAATTAACAGTTAACCATCACCAACAATGTACCCAGTAAGAAGACAATAACATGAAACCGGATATCAATGTCATTGCCGGAACTTTCAATAAGGATGCACACATTTATTTTATATCACTAATATTGTCAAGAGGCAGCTTTTTCAAAAGCAAAAGCAACGTTAGCTTCTACAAGAATATATATTATTATGTGATCCATCGCACCACGGGTTGTTCAAAATTGGCCATAGGAAGCAAAGTCAGCCTAATTGCTCCTAGGGCTACGAGCCAGTTTTGCGAGCCAACTTCAGGCAATCTTATCAGACACTTTAGCCTAGACCTTGTTTCCAGAAATATAAATAAGGCCGGTTTCATGCTTTCTAACGCAGCAACATTCAATCTTTCCTGAAGAAAAATCTCCGCATTCTAGATCTAGAATTTTCTGTTAGTGACATAGAAACATTGTCCGGTTCACAAGTCTAGAAGTCATATTTATTTGGGCTTTTTTTGGGTTTTTACAGAGTTTGGTACTTTGAAAGTCAGTCAAGTATTCTTATTATCTAGGTTCGGTTAAGTTCATGAAATGAGTCATTCTGGAGCCGATAAATTCCTTGGTTGTATTCAGTAAGAATGTCCTGAACCATGTTAATGTAAAATACTCTGAATTTCCCTTTTTATCTGCTTTCGAGACTTCCTTGCTGTTCACAGAAAATATCATTTGATTTGCAGCCCTTTGTGCTGCATCACTTTAACGATACCATTCTTTACAAGTTTCTTTCAAGGTTCCCCAAAGTGGAGGTAGTGTTTTGTGTTGAAAGCGTGCAAATCTGAGTTTTAAAATTCAGCATTTAAACACTCACCAAAAAAATTCCATTATAAAATGCTACAATTAAATTTTTTTTTTTAAAAAAAAACCTGTAAATATTGTAGCATTTCCCAAAACTGAAACAAATTGTAGCATTTTTTGAAAACACTGACAATTAGATGTTGAACGTTGCTTTGACATACATACCTCATTTACAAACTTTTTTCTTTTATTTTATTTTCTTTCTTTTGTAAATACTATATATAAACAATAAATATATGTGTAAATGAAAATGTAGGCGCTCGTCCCACTTTGGAAATATTGGTAAAATTTGTGTGACTTATATCTGGCCCTCCTACTACCGCTTAGCATCAACGCATCCATCAACGTTTGGGTCGCATGTGATAGGCCGATGACCAAATATGTGATGCTTAGTGGATCAGTGGGCAGGCGCTCTAGCGAACTAGGTTTTCAAAATTGGGTCCTTGCAGAAAATTTCTTGGAAGGATTCAATTTTAGTTGTGACACAAAGTTCTTATATTAAATTTATTTTCATTGCATTTATTAGATTTAAAATTTTTCGTTCATTTTCTTAATCCTTGATAAATATTTATATTAGTATATGTTTAAAACTATATATTTACTAATAAACCGTATACAAGGCCTTAAATGAAGGTTGGTAAAAATCACCAACAATGTAATGGGATTTTATGTTTTAACTTTTAACTTGTAAGAAACTGCATTTACATCACTGTTCGTACGCACATGATGTAACATAACTTTGGCATCTTATTCACACGGTAGGAGCAAGGACATTGGTCAGAAAACTCGAAATAAAGATAGAAATATAATTATCATGCTCATTTTTTGACTGTTAAGTTTACCAAAGTACTTCTCATGGGACAAAAATATTCACACTGTGTGGGCAAGTACCAGCAAACTCTAACTGTAAGAAGTCCTACACACATTTACATGCACATATAGTACACATTTATCTAACTAGCATTCATTGTGTGGCATGGAAGTGAAAGGGATCAGAAACGTAGATATGATGTAGATGAGATTGACAAACAACCCAACTCAGGAATAAAAACAACTGAAAATTTGCAGATAAAGCCCAACTGGAACATTAGAATGCATATCAGGTGATTCTCACAATTCTATCTAATTGATCAATGAGAATGCAAATAAGAAAGGAAATAAGAAAGGAAAACAAGATTACCATCTTGATCCGCTGAAAATCCAACAGCGCCTGATTCAAAATCCAATATTAGCAAATCTGGAAAGGAAACCAAGTGAAGTTTCTCTCAATTAACAATCAACGTCTTCCAATCGCAGTGCAATAGAAATTAATTTTTAAACCTAGGGAGCATAAACATGTAAATCTGTGAGTAGAATGTAAATCAAACGTGAGAGGGATTAGGGATTAACGAAAACTGAATTTGGATCTTAACATTTAACGGGAAGTAAATTGTAGATCGGATCAGAAACCCTGTAAAATAACCAGATTTAGCAATTAAGGAGCATGGTTAACAATGTGATTATAACATCTATGTGTAAGATGTGTGTGTGCGTGTGTTCTTACCGCGAGAGCTGAGAGAAGATCAATTGAAATGATAGTGAGGAAGAAGCAGAGAGACCGAGAGAGGTAAGAAGAAGGAATTGATGCCGAATCGGAACCCGTATTAGGGCCGAGGAAATAAAATGTAAACCGATCCAACCGAACTAAATGGATCTAGGAACAACATTTGTTTGATTTTAGAGTTTATTACTATCAAAATCGATAATATTGAATTGATTTTAGTTTAATTGTTATATTATTAATATAGTTATATTATCAATGCATTTATATTTTATAATATTTATTATTATATTTATAAAATTTTTGCATTTTTTATTTTTTTTCATTCAACTTTCATAATATAGAATTATGTTAACTGTAATTTTGTAAATTGAATCATAATTTTTTTTTTATGATTGAAAATTCCTATTCTATGGATTTGTTCTATCACCTGTTAAAATTTAAAAATTACATAATTTCATTTTGAAAATTGAAAGTTTAGAAAAATCTAACCGAAAAGTATAAAATGGAATAAACGACTTTCCATGATCTCAGGTTGATTTCAATTTTGAAAAATGATAAAATCGAACTTTTGATTTGATTGCAAAAATTGAACCAAATCGAACCATGATCACCCCTACAAATCGAAATTTCTATGCTAAATGGTGTATTATTTTCTGTGACATAACTTTAAAGTATGACATGTGTTTCAAAATTCAGAGTT
The DNA here is from genome assembly GCA_025631175.1 of Iris virginica. Classification (NCBI taxonomy): domain Eukaryota; kingdom Viridiplantae; phylum Streptophyta; class Magnoliopsida; order Asparagales; family Iridaceae; genus Iris; species Iris virginica. The sequence goes on along the minus strand of JAOTQG010175944.1, from coordinate 1,565 downwards.
TATAATTTCTGGATCATCTTTTAAATTATTTGAATAAAATTTAAAAAATATATCACATAAAGTGACACACCAATTGACACAGAAAATTCTGGACTTCACCCCTGCTACATATCCTTAGATGGCCGCTACGTGGAATAACGGCAGAACATGGGCCCCGATTCAATTATTTTCCTTTTTTTTAAAAAAATCACTTTTCTAAATTTTTGATAAATTAATAAATGGAAAATATTCCAACCATGATTGACGCCTAGTCAAAAGTTGGTGCAAATAAGCTATTGATAATTTTCAAATCGTCGACTTTTCCTATACATTTCTCTCGTCCAAAGAAAACTCAGAAATACGAACGAAGATAATAACTTCAAGGAAAACCGTGAAGGTTTTGAAGAAAAACTTAGTGTAAGAAGTAGTTGAGTGTTGATCGAAAGAACGACGAGTAGTTGAACAGTTTTCGGAATACTAGAAAACTTTTCAAGCATAGATAACTACTTTTTCTTTTTCGTTATTTCTTCTTTTACTTCCCTCACCCAAAAATTAGTTCTCAAAATCCTAAATGTCTTCTTACAATGCGTATCGATTAAACATTTTAATCAAGAAATACAGCTAAATTTATTGTGATCGTTAATAAGATAAGTTTTTAATTTATCACCCATATTATAACCTTTTTGTGGGTTGAGGCGTTAGTTATACTTTAGAGAGAATATAATTTAGTTTATGATATGATCAATTGGAGGGTCTTCCTATCAACCCATATCTTTTGTCTTTGCTTTGAAATCCTTACACACAGAGATATAATATTGTGATATTAAAAACAAACAATCAATGGCTATAGAAGAGGTTGAGCCATCTTTTGGTTTCAAAGTCTTGAAATGCACCGTATATTACGGCTTCTTTTGGCATTAGCTCAAAGGGTATAGGATGTTTGATCCGGCTGAGCAATTGGCTATTAGTTTGTATACTTTTTTGCCTCTTTTGCGTAATGTAGTTGGTGAAGATAGTTGTCTACTCTCATCCACCACCGGCACAATATAAAAGGGTGTTGCAATTTACAATAACGCGTATAGTATATCAATGATATAGACAGACATACGAAAGAAGTTTGTTGTACATATGAAAATAACATACCTAAACAGATGTTTACTTGATGACATATATTCCTCTTGAATGTGTTCACTCACTATTAAGTTTCCAATGTTAAACAGTATAATGCACGTAGAGAGTGGTTCCAAGGCAAACAATGTAATTTTCTGGAGTAGGAAAATGAAAACGATCTCACACAAGAACTTTCTCTTCCTTTCCTTTTCATTTCTTGATTTTCCTTTTCTGTATTCACTCTCACGATAGAGACAATATACCATCTCAAAGTTGGAGAGGATTACACCATGATAACCACCGACGCCCCCATCGGAGGATTGCCTGCCCTTCTCCATACTCTCAAAGCCAACGAGGAAGCGAAAAGAGAAGAGAAGAAAGAGAGATAAAGAAGAGAATAGAAGAGAAGAGAGAGAGAGAGAGAGAGAGAGAGAGAGAGAGAGAGAGAGAGAGAGAGAGAGAGAGAGAGAGAGAGA
>JAOTQG010175833.1:0-17142 GCA_025631175.1 Iris virginica | reverse complement strand
GAGGTATGTAAAAATAGTAGGTAGAGAGAGAAAACATGTGTTTTAAAAACTTGTGTTTTTGGTTTGATTTTCATGTTTTGTTCCAAAAACATGAATGGTAAACACACCCCGTGTGTTGTATGTATGTGAGAGAAAATTTGTGAAGAATTTGTATGAATAATTTGTCTTTTCATCTCGACCGCTTCTAAAATCAAATTAATGAATAGTATATTTCGCTCAAATTAATATCGTAGATGAGTTTACGATATATCTTTTGAATATTAAATTTGATTTGACATAAGAATATTTAAGGGTGTTTTACATTTGTTTATTAGCAATGGCACTTGGCCCCATGGGCGGGAGTTTGGGGACGCCCCCCAGTTCTCTTCAATCCATTTCAATGCTCCGATCAATTGCCGGTGAGTTTCTCTCATGTTCGAATTTTCCTTTCGTTCACAACATTTTACTGTACATTATCTACCTATTCTTGCGTATCTACAAGTGTTCGATCTTCATTATGTATAAATAATTCTTGGAAATCCTCTTATCAAGAAGTTGTGATTCATTTTCATTTTTGCAATTTTCTTTTCGTCTTGCTCGCTTTCAACGAAATTGCTGTTAAAGACTGGATTTCCCATGCTGCAATTTGGTTCTTGAAGAAAGACAATTAGCATACCCTGAAGGCTGTTCTTGTTCCTCAGTAGGCGTGGGTCTTAGAAATCTAGTGTATGCCTTGTAGAATTCTAGGGTTCGCTAAGATTTTCAGCAAACTTAATTACGACACCACTGACTTATCTTACTTTGAATTTTGATTCCATGATCTTAACCTCATAGTATTAACACTACCAATCGTATGTTGCAGAATTGTTTACTTCCACTCGTGTTGTCTGTGAGTCTCATCCAGTTCCCTTTTGCATAGACCTATAGCGTCGAAGCAAATTATGTGTATATGTGTGCGTAATTGTATGTTTTCTTGTGTTTGAGGAGTCCTTTGCGACTTGTGTTTGTATTGCAAGTGACAGTTTGCTTCACAAGTTTTGGGTTTTAGTTATTACAAGGATTGAAAAAGCTCTTTGGCCTTGTCGGAACTTTTCTCAGTTTAAATGCATTGTTGCACAGGAATGCGTGTGCCTCTGAAGAGAAGATACTACAATTATTTAGTTGGGGGATGCCATGATAGTTTTAGGCTTTTAGCCTCGAAGTGGTGTTCAGATACAGGACATTCTCGTCATTTTCCTATTACAATTCAAACCTGGGATGTAGAGTCTGCTGCATTGGTTTGTTTGTGTTTTTGCTGCTCTGATTTTTGGTTGACAACTTCAACTATCTTCTTGTATTCTACTCCATCTGCATAGAAGTGTTGACAAATCCTTTTTGGGCTGCTCCAAAATAAGTGTACTGCAAAATCTTATTCTTACGAGGGAAAAGAATGATTTGTGCACAAGTTCTCTTGGACCCACACTTGAGCTATTTATGTCCACAGTTTTTAAATTTTAATTTGGTCAATTTCCTACCTAAAAATGTGTTATGTAAAACACGAGACATGTGATTTATAACGAAGGAAGTACTATTTATCAAAGTAAATTTTGTTTGCTCGTGATTGAAATGATAATATATCTGTGTCTTCTTACAGAAACATAGGAAAGGTGTGGCTATACTCCTGGGAGATCAAAACAAGGGGACAAGCTTGTTCTGTTTCTTGGCTTCTGTGCAGATCAAGATTAACTTAAGTTAATAGTCCAAGCCCACACAGCCAATACTTGAAGGCTCCGGTGTATGATGTGACCTATTACATAAATGTGGGTGAAGGGTGTGAGATTAGTGTAGCATGACAAATGCAATGAATCTGTAGTGTCTTTACTCTTTAGTCCACATTGCTTGAGGTGCTCAATTTGATGTTGAGCCCGGTAGGCATGGTCTCGGAAAAAGATTTCCTTGGAAGATCTTGGGGAAGAGATAGATAGTGGCATAATAATTGATCCTAGGAGAAAAAAAAACAATCAAGGTATATTAAAGGAATATGCCATGTAGCAACTAGCACGTGTTAGAGCCATGATATAGACTGTTGCACTTACATGACTAGGTCATATGGTTAACAATATTGGGAAGTTTTACTTATAATCACGTCAAAAAAAAGGAAAATTAAACTTGGAAGAAAATGACATTAGTTAAGCCACCATATGCCCACAACAGATGGTGAACACTAGTTTAAGTTGGATTTTAGGTGCGATTTACATTGAAAAGCCCTCCACCTGCGAAGAACGAAAACAATGAAAATAGCTATTATAAAAATGTTTAGTAACTATTGATGGCAAGAACTAACACGGGAGGAAAACCTGCTAGTAGACTTGGGGATTGTGTTTCTTCTTTTATAAGGCTGGAATTAAAATAGTCAAACAACTTGGACAAATGAAAATGGATAGGTAAATTGGGAATGTAAGTATGTAACAATGTTAAGGAGAGGTGAATTGGAAATGTAAGAATGTTAAGGAGCTACGATTAGGAAATCATTATGACTGTCCTGTTACACAATTATAGGCCACATGTGACTTGGAATAGAGAATAGGCGTTTGACGGATGGTTGTTATTAGGTACCGACAGCTATCAACTAAGAAAATTCATAAAAGTGGAACCTTCTTCTCTGTATTAAGATGTGATTTTTCTCATGCATTGATTTGACGGATGGACTGGAGAAGGAATTAGAATCCCTTTGTAAGGATTGGAAACTAGTTTTCCCTACACTTTTCTAGTCCAATCCTTTGGACTAGTATGTGACTATTTTCAAGAATCATTTTGAAGCTCATCTTAAAGGAGAATATTAGAATCTAGTGGCTTTCTTTAACAAAGAGGCCTGGAAATTTAACATCATCATTCCAGCCTTCCATCCAAACACTCAAAATCAGGAGCGTCTTAGACTTTCCGTCTAAATGCTGAGTTATTTTGCTTTGATATATGAATGTATCTGGATGTATTGTGAATGGAATGGATGAAATGCTATTTCCATTCAACTTTTAATATATTTCCCCACACGTAATACGGAACTCTTTGTATATAATTCAATTGTTGTGATTTCTCTTTGATTCTACTGTAATTTAAAGTCAGTTTTACGTTGCTCAAACATAGATTTATGTAATATGTACAAAAATGTGTTATCTTAGACGGTCTATCATACTAGCTCATGATCCTGAAGGGGTAAGTAGTTCATTGCCAACATGTGGTAAGTATAGAGTAATGAAGTTCATTACCTTTTAAATTCAATGTATTTAAGGTTTATGCAGAATGTAAGTTGGATCTGCATTATGTCTTGATAGGTATATGCAGAATGCTATTTTTGTTCAATTGTTAATATCTTCCCAATTCATATTTTGAACTCTTAATATATAATTTCCAAGTAAAAATTTTATTATTACCTTGATTTATGGTGTATGTACAAAAATGTGTTATCTTAAACGGCCTATGCTTGCTAGCTCTTGACCCTGTATGGGTAACTGATTCATTGCCAGGTGGTGGTAAGTGGTAACCTTAGAGTAATGAAGTTATTTCCCTTTTAAGTTCAATGTATTTATGGTTTATTATCCGCCTTATGTTTCGATAGGTGTATGCAGAATGGTACATTGGTACTTCATTTTATTGTTAATATCTTTCCACATACTCAATATTGAACTTTATAATATCATTTCCAATTCAATTTATGTGATTTCCCTTTAATTCTACTGTAATTTAAAGACAGATTTACATTATTTAACATAGCTTTATGGAATATTTACAAAAATGTGTTATCTTGAATGGGCTATGCATACTAGCTCTTGATTCTGAAGGGGTAACTAAATCATTGCCATGGGATGGTAGCCATATAATAATAAAGTTATTTCCCTTGTAGATTCTTGTATTTATAACCCCATAGGTGTAACCAGATCCTGCTTTAATGTGGATTTGGTCGACCTTTTAAGACCATTCCAGTTTTACATTGCTGGTGCTGAAACAATTAACATGGTCAGGGGTTGTAGTTGTAAAATTGAACTGTGATTGTTACACCGCTTAATCCTGAATAGTTTTCAAAGGCCATTCTTGCATGGTCAGATAGCTAATCCAGACCAGGGGGATCATAACCATAGACTGCTATTGTTAGTTCCCATTTAGATCTGATATAATGTAAAATAGATTTACTTATTTACATTGGATATATGTAAAGAGTTGATGTGATCTTCAAGATCCAACAATAATTTAAATTAGAAAATTTTGAATAGTTTCTGGTCTGCTGCATTTAAGATGACAGCTAGTGAGAAGTTAAATCTGATTATAGTAGATTTGTCTTGTGTAATTTTTTATGTAACCTGTTAGTGGTAGTTTGAAATTTGAACCACTATGGTTTATAACCACATTTGAAATTGCTTCCAACTCAGAGATGAACGGGCTCATTTTGGTTTTATTGTAATTTCCGTTAATTACTGTACTCTAACGCTTACCGAGTTAAGTTGGAGCAGTGCGCTGAGCAAAAGAACAAAAAGTTGGATTTATGTAATTGTGGTAGGTGTAACTAACCTTGACCATCCAACTGTAATTAAATTTATTTGTTTTTATTAGTTCCCTATTATGCATGGTTGCCAGGTGCGAATATCATTGCCACCTTCAGATTGTTAAAATCTGGCACCTAAAGATGAGTAAAGTAATTGAAATGCCCGTTTAGTTCTTTTCTCTTACTGCCAAGCAGATGCACATCTCTCTGTCTCTCTCTGAGTTGCAGGTTTAGTTTTTGCCTCCTCATTTCTATTGCAATCCTTTCTCCGTCCTCCCTCCCCATGTCGTGTGAGTTGCAGGTTTAGGGTTTGTATCTTCAATCCTGGTGCACTCCATTCCGCGGCCTCCCTCTTGGTGTGTGTTCGAATCACAGTTGGTCAATTCATCTGCAATTCCTTTCCAAAGAGCAATTTCCGTGAGCTTCAGTAAGCTTCTTTTTATTTATTTGTTTAATAATTTATTTCATGTTTGATTTTGAGAAAGCTTGTTATTTTTTCCACTCCTACAAATTTATACCTACATTTACTTGATATATCTTTAAAACCTCGTATATCTATTGTTTTCTGTAAAAGAAACCATCAAAATCAGGCTGAGATACTTTGACAAACTGTCTGTTAGCATTCCTTATACTCTTATCTGTACCTAATTAAGTGTCCTGCGTCAACTTTCTGAAGCCAATTGAAACTAATTTGCAAATGAAAATTTGACATTTATTGAACTACATTTTTCAAATCGTGTTAAGTATCAAATCGGAAGTTGGCCGAACTGAATTCAAAATTTCAATACAGGACACTTGGAATCAGAGGGACTATAACATTTTGCCTAAGTTATATTTGTCACATGCCGAAATCTTTCAAGTTTATAAGCATCTCTATAAAAGATATCTTCTCCCTCTTATCTCATGTCATTTATTGTTCATGCATATGTTCTCTAATAGATTGCTCATGCCCTTTACCGATAATTATATCACAATTTTTTTGACTCCGAAATATGCAAGTAATTAGTCAATCAAATAGTATTCCAGATTTATGTTTGCAACTTTAAAGTAAAACAAGTTATGATTGTGGATTTCATTTTAATAATAACTCTGTGGGGGTGAATTATTTGGTATTACAGTTAAAATACCTAAATGCTAGACTTTGATGTCTTTGCATTTATTGATTCTAGTGGTTTTCATGGAATATTAGTAGCACACATGCAAAACACCCTTAATGCCCATATTATGTCATTATGAGTGCACATTGATACATTATGGTGGCAAAGGCGAATTTTGTTAGTAACTTCAGTACAAAAGTGACACACGTTTTTGGACAATTTGTCTGTGAAGAAATGACATTCATTTCTGGATGAAGGATGCAAGAAACAGAACATGTATCTTTGTCCTTTGATTTTCAAAGGTCACACAAATTTTGTTTGTCTTGAGTAATTTTATCATATAGCATAAGACATTCTTCTAGTTTCCTTGTTAAGTGTATTCTGTAAACACATTAATTCTGTGTCGTAGCTAAGTTTGAAAAAAAACTTTTCCTTTTTGGTTTGAACACAAGTGTGGGATATTTGGCATGTTTATTCCTCCAAGTATGCCACACTGCATGCCAATGATTTTTGAAACTAATCAGTTGACACACGATAAGTTACTCACTTTTGTGATATATACACAGTTGCACTCACATACCATTTGCTCCTGTATATGCCATTCAACTTGTTAGCTTTTCCATTTCAGTTGGTTGCCATGGGTGGCTCGGGTAAAGGCAAGCATAAGAAGGGCAAAGGAAACTCTAAGTCAGTATCTGATGATGTTTACATACGACCTGGAAATTCCAATTCTGATCCTCATGTGGGCAAGATGAAAAGTGAGAATATGAATGAGTTTAAGACATCCACTGACAAGAATCAACATCTGAAGATTGATTTGAATTTGGACATCAGTGGATGGGAAAAGAACACTAAACGTGCATTGGAGATGTTACTCTATAACAAGCTGGAAGGGATATATGCTGAAGCATTTCATAAACTGGTAACTTCAGGCTACGAGTCTGACAAAGCCCGAAAAGCAATCTTGATGAATGGGCATTGGCGTGGAGAGAAGAGTATTTTAACGAATATTATTGAAAACTCTGTTACATTCCTAGAATCTAAGGCTGAAACTGTTAAGGATCCCCTACATGGATGCGCATTATTAAGTGAGAGGGTAGAATGCTTGATGAGAATGCTGATAAAGGACATGCAGCAAATTTACCCCAATGAATCCGATGCCATGAAGCAACTTTTGGGAATCGGTGTAGGAGTTGGTGCATCAAGTTCCACTCATCCCCAACATGTGCAGGTTGAAAATTGCAATAAGGATGGAAGTTCAGCAGATAATTCCTCTGGGGGCAATTCTTATATTGATCCGCCAGAAGAGTTGGAGGTTACTCCTACAAATGCATGGCCTTCTGACTGTCCTTTAACAAGCACCGACCCTGATGATTTGGATGATTCTTTTCTTCTCAAACTTCTAGAAAAAGACCCTGAAGATCAGAAAGATATGGTAATACTGAGTATCATAGAACAGTATAGGGAGCTTCAGAAACAAGTAAAAGAGAGCAAAGAGTGGGCTCTAGCAAAAGCGAAACAAGCAGACCAAAAGGTTATTAACCATGTTTCTGAGCTGAGAAGGTTAAAGCTGGAAAACTTTGAAAAACAAAAGTGGAAAAGAAACATCACGAGGGTTAGGGAGTTGGATATTGCTCTGTGGAACGCTATGTCTCAGCTTGATCAGTCAACCGCAGCTGTGAGACAGCTTCAGCATCAGAATTCGGTAATTAGGGAAGATATTGCCCGCTACTGCTTAGATTTTTCCGAAACAAATCAAACTTTGAGAGATGTGGAAAAAAGGGAAAGGAAGATCCTCAAGAGGGTGAGAACTAAAGAGAGAGAGAAAATTGTGCTTGAAGAACTGGTGGAAGAGGAGAAGCAGAAGGTGTTGCAGCTGAACCAAGAATTGTTTCAGCTCAATATGGCTCAAAAGGAAGCCGAGGTGCGTGATTTTGTCGCTTAGTTGACTCTACATATTTTTTCTACATCTTCTGCAAATATAATTACATGGCTTTGAACTTTTGATTATAACATTATTATCGATAATGTATTTGTACTTCCTGAAATTACTACTCAAATTTTATCGATTGATTATGAAGGTTAATCGTATTCAATGTGGAGTGAGTCTAGATGTACTGCATTTTCGAACAAATTTTACCTTTTTATTGTGTATATCTATTGATTTATGAACTTTGGTGACACTGTATAATTGATTATTGTAGACAGTATAGTACCTGAGAACAGGAAGCTTGCATAGCATTCTTGAGAATGTTGTCACTATAGTTAGAATCTTCTCTGAAGTTGAAGATTTCTACCAATTATGTCTTACGCAATCAGATTTCAGTATTCAACTGAGGAAGCAAATGTAATGGATACTCATTCGTGCAGCAGACTGTAGCATAACACCAGACTGTAAATTTAGACTTTTGACAAATTCCGCAAAAAAACTGCAAATAATGATTTCAAATGACGTGTAGGCCAATCCAACTCAGTGAGAGGTTTAATCTATAGTTCCTTTTTTTTAACAACTGTGCATCTCTTTATTTTTAGTCTCCAAAACTGATAGGTTTATGCTTAGCGGTTGTGAGTGTATGCTCATTCGTCATGTTCCATATTATTTTCTTGAGGCTTGATGCCTATTTTGATATTTCTATAACAATCCAGAAAGAAATAAAGTTCATACTATCTCTTAAGTCCAAGAGTGCCATTTACAAGAGGGTGGTAGGTTCAGGAGGGGGGGGGGGGAGGGTCATGAAGATTCTAAATATAGTGACAACATTCTCAAGAACTATCGATGAATCGGATTTTAACTTAATTTAATTTGATCCGAACTGTGATTTGCTTTATTCAATTGGATTTGGATTCAGTGAAAGTACCTATTAACTGTTTATTCGCTTAACCGTTTCATGGATTGATTTTGGATTAGGGTAGATCCGACCCGCTGATAATGAATTCGATCTATTTATAATTATAAATTAAGTAAATAGATATATAAAACATATAACTACTAATATATAAATCTATATAAAATTATAAAATATTTTTAAAGGGGAACGGCTTAATGCTATGATAGATATTTGATAGTACGCCACATACTCCCTTGTTTCCTCCAAAAGTCCCTCTTTTCTGTTTAGTCTGACTATCGCATTTATAAGACTAAGTACAAATTTCATTTTCTTTTTTCAAATTTTTTCTTTCTCTACAAAATTTAAGTAAAAAATCTATTAATATAAAGTAATTGAAGTAAATTTTCTTGCATGTGTTATATTATACAAAAATTAATTGGATTAATTCAATATCCAACATTCCCACTTCAACAAATCTGAATTTGAATTAGCACTTGGCTAATCCGATGGTTAGTTGGATAAAAGCTGAACCCGTCTTGAATTTAGTTCAACAATTTGAATTTTATAGATCCAATCCATTTATGATCCATTTACAGGTCTACCTATCATTTGGTTGAACGTGATGTGTCTTTTATCTTACCATTCTTATCTTCCTCCATTTCCATTTATGTCTTTTCCCGTGTCAATTGGCACTGAACTGAAACATATCCCATTTCTTTCTTCTTAATATCTTTCCAGCTATTTTTCTCTCTTTCTTCTCGGCCCATTTGGTTATTGCTTAAGAATAGACACCATTTGTCACTTGGTTCCCCACAAGGAAACTACTTACACATGGTGTTTTATCCTCATTATTAACCTAGAGAAATTACACATGATCTCTATTTCTTTTTTGGCCAAGTTAATTCTCCTCATCCTTCAGTCAACAGCAAAGCCAAACAGAAGCACATAGAAAGACATATTCTGGGATGTGATGCTATTATGCAAGAAAAACAGGAATTAGTGAATGACAAGTGATCTCACTTTGCTTTTTACAGTTTTGAGCGGCCAAAAGTTGTTCTTGTCTATTTGCTTGCTAAGTATGTTTGCTTTGCTCGTGTGTTAATTCGTTTTAGCCATCATTATCATATTGGCTGTTATGTGCATCACAAATCAAATAGAGTTCTAATATGTGCGCTTTCAATATTGAGGAAACAAACAACAGTGGAGAATTTCAATGACCTTACATGAATATAGCTCCGTCACTTGATTTTTAATGAATGGCCAACCAAACGGATTAGCATTATTAAGAAAAAAGGAACTTACAACTCTGCTTGCTATTGAAACAACATTGCACAACTTCAACCCATCCAACCTCCTCATTCGACTTCAGCTTTCACCTAAACAAATAAAAGTTACTCATCCAAAAGCACCCAAAGCTAACAATTATAGGCCAATATGCATTTGAGACCATAATAAAAAAGTATATTTAAAAACATCCCAACAATGCCTACCACACCTTCACACAACAGCAAGCATTTAAATCAAACCACCATAAACCATGTGGATAACTCCATTGCGCACAAAAAAATGTTGGAAAATTATTACCAACTTAATAATCCTTAATGATTCTCTAAATGAAACGCCCTATCTAAATATTCCACCTACTCCCGAAGCTTATTTTTGAGCATGTCAGATTGGAATAATTGCTCTGTGACTTAAAGGCTAAGGCGCATTGGGGCTCAAAAGGGTTTCTCAGGACTAGGTGCAAGACAGGCACAAAAGGGTCTGTCAGGTTGAGAGCAAACTCGAGAAAAGAGATTTTGCTTTGCGAAGGAATCTATGTGTTTATATGAACGACAAAATAGAATTTAAAAATTTATACATCCGGCTCTGGAGCAACAATTTCTTCATAATGACGTGCTAGATCCTTTTATTATTATTAACCATGTAAATCTAAATAATCATATATTTGCATTCAGACGTAGTATCTCTCCTTTGAATAGTGTTGCCCAATCAATTCAGTTTCTTTAATTTCTTACCTTATCTCATACTCCATGCATTCTTAAAGAAGTGTCCACTTTGAATTGACATAGGAAAAGGGGCAGATCTATGATGGAGAGGGTGGGGGGAGGTCCATGGTACCCAGCTGAATTTTCAAAAACTTCAATTTAGCGCCTAAACTTTTAAGCAAAAAAATTAAATTGCCCTCGTCAATTTTCTTGTAGCATAGATCCCTTAGATACGCCTCTTATAAAAAATCCTGGATCTGGCCGAAGACCACTCGACTCGAATAAATAGAGGTTATGGTTACAATAACTTGCGTTTGTGTCCATAAGAAACTTATGGAGACAAATCTTCCTTCACTTTCCCGTAAAAAGGAAATTTATGCTCTTTATAAATTTTCCCAGACAGAATACTGGACACTTTTTTGAGCCCGGAAGGGGTATTTAAGAACTGGCAATATCGCCTGCATGTGTGTAGTAATTGTCAGATACATTGATTAAGGACAATTGTGGTTAGACTTAACCTACAAGGGTTGGGCTAATGTCAAAATGCAGCTGAAAACAAGAGCACAGAAGGCTGTTTTTGGATTTTAATTGCTGGAACAAAGGGATTGGGTTTAGATTGTTACGGAAAAATGTGGGATATGTGAGGATGATGGAATTTTCAAAAGCAGCAAGGAACTAAAGATATCTTGGTTTCATAACAAAGAAACCTTACACATCCTACATATTGTTCTTCAGTATCGTTCCGAGGGAATCTGCATCATACATTTCAAGAAATCAAGCTTAATTGCTGCTGAAAAGCTCTCTTATTAATCTCTTGTTGAGTAAACCGAAAAGATTACAAGCAAGCTTATATGTGGACCTATAACTCTTACTAAAGCCAAAAGGATATGAATTCCTATATATAAGATAGTTAAAAATAGCTAAAAAATAATTTCTACATGGATATGGACTTAATTAGTTACTTAAAAAGGGCTCCTGCGTTTTCCATTCTCAGCAACTAGAGAATAAACGAAATAGCATTGAGTATTTGACTCATTGACCCCTCTATTCATTTTTGGGGGTTTCATAGCCTCGAAGTGTGTGAATTTACAATTTAATCCTACACATTAGAACATATGTGACTAGTGGTTTAAGAAAAGTCTCATGAAATGAAGCGTGTCAAGGCAATGCCTTGTGTTTTGAAGTCCATCCCTACTTGCTGGGGTTGAATCATAATGGGAAATTAAACTGAATGCCGGATGAAGGTAGAAGTATGAAGAGCTGTCTCATCTTCATGCACCTTCACTGATAATAGGCACGGTTGTTCATCATCATTTCAGTTTTCAGAATGGAGTTCATATGGTAGATGACACTGGACATTTGATCAACGATATCCTGTTAGGCTATAAGACGTCGTGATCAGTAAAATAAACCACCTATTTATTTCTACAGGGGTGGAACTGCAATAGATTATGGTTCTTCCTATCCCTTTTTAGTATTATGAGTGAAAAGATAATAGTAAGTTTGAAATCAAAATTTTGGCCATAAGGCTGAAATTGAGTGAAAAAGACAACAAAAAATGTTTTTGAACTTTACCAATTCGGATGTTTTTTTTTGGATGATTTTGCTAATCAAATAAGATATCCTTATGTTGGGACATTTTGTTAAAGGCCTAAGGTCGTAACAATTCCCAAATGGAGCATATTGCATGCCATTCATCCATTTGCTACTTATTGTTCTGCAGGCTCTAGGCTCAAGCGTTTGCCTAGGTTCCTCATGTTTCTTTTTGGCCTTTTTTTACTTAAATCTTAGAGCACTTCCATCACTTTGGTGAATGGAAATTCTATCTTTCTCTTCTTGCTGTCTTTGGCCCTATAACCAGCCGCCTCGCTAACTCAAAGCACCTCACAATGAGAATCTCTAGTAGATCTGTCTTATTTCTCTTTGAAATGCTAGTAGATCTATCCATTTGAAAGATTTTTGTTGTTTGACTATTAGTTAGTCCTGGAGTTGCTATATACACACATGAAATCAAAGTTTATTACCTAGAGAGTAGATAGGGCGTTTCTACTGATTTATGATGTGCTTTAACTAAGTATGCGTAGATGGTTTAAAGCATTTAAGGAGATAACCTACTTCACCTACCCGTAAACACGTGAGGAATTTAAAGATCGCACTTATTATACGAGCATGAAAGTTCTTTGAATATGATCTTGCTTTATTTCACTGAAGTGCATGTCAGCCTAGTGCGTTAGGTCCTGCAGGAGTGCCAGCCTTGTGCCTAGTCATTCGGAAATGTATTACGCCTTGATAAGCCTTGAACGTTACCATGCTTTGGAGGAAGAGCTTACAAATTATGAAAATCTTTTGCCTTAATGAGAATGAGAAGTCTTGGTCATGTTCTGAATAGCAGGGTTAATTAGTGTGGTTCTGCTTGCCTTCATAAGAATGATGAACTTACAAGATATGTTGATTTGTGGGGTAGCTCGCCACATTATGAAACGCGCATACGAGGCCAAATGCCAATTCATCAATCTGTTGACTGCGCTAATATGTTGAATTTCTGCTAGTTTATTTTTGTACTGATCTCTTTAGGAGCTCTTTGTACCAATTCGAGGTTGACATTACAAGTTAACACTCTTGAATTCCCATTGTCCCATAAATAAAATAACTTAAAAACAATTGGATGGTCTTCGTGCTGGCGTTGCGGTGCGAAATGTCACGGAACGGCACATTACTGCTACCAGAGAATATGATTTTAGCGAGGGGAGTTGACTGGCTGAAGGAGGAATCCACTATCACTAGTGTAAGGGAGGGATCATTCACTGTATTGTAATAGAGAGGCCAGCACAAAAAGATGTGCCTCTGGAAAGAATTCCATGGGCGGCGGGTTTGAAATGACCAAATATGAATGACATGGCCAATGGCGGAGATATTGGCTGAATATTTTGAATGATGACGTTAAAGTATGTCACTGTTGCATGAAGGTCCCCTGCTTTAAGAAAGAGCAACAATAATTTGGGAGAATAGATGATGAAGAAAGAGACGAGAAACTGGTACATTGAGGACATTAATGATGTAGATTTTGGAAAATTTATCCAAGATGTTATGTAACTTGTGCATCCAATGGTTCCCTGAACAAACATAAGGACACAGCAAGAGAACAAACAAAATATGGAAAAGTTTATTAGTAGACTGTGGGTGAAGAAGTTAGACTGAACGCAAATCATTGAAAAAGTGTCCAAGACCTCTGGTTTTATGATAACCGTAGGTTGGGATATGCTTGTATGCTGATTATTGATCGTATTGATTCGTCTCGTGATATAGATTCTTCTTTTTGGATTCAAATGCATAATATGGTTTGATATTATCAATTGAAAATTACCTAGGTCTCAATTTGTTTTGCTTGATCTAGTGTGAGTTAAAACATTCTTGTTGATGCATTGTTTTTTTGCGTTTAAAAAACAATTTGTATTTTTCAGTCATTGCCCTCCTCTACTGTATCCTTTTCTTTCCGTTTGAAATTTCATCCTCCACATTAATAGTTATAATAACTATAATCGTTAAACTCTTATATATGCTGGTTTCTGAGGTGGCATCTTGCGTCAGTAGTGATGCTACAATTCTGATATCTGCAGTAGAAGTAAGCATAAGTAGAACAACACTGCATGCAAATTTAATGTTCAGTAAAAGGAAAGTCATTGGTTGGGAGTTATTACTTTTCCAAGAAACAGAATAGTTTCAATGCTTTGCTTCATTCCCTGTATGTTTTAATTGAGGAACATTTCTGAATTCTCAACTGTTGCCCATTATTGCTACATGGACACGAGATTATCCCTCCGTTCCATGTAATGGGTCCACAATCCCATTGAGGAATGTTGAAAACTCCACTTTAAACATTATGCCGACAATATTCATAATCTTTCAACTGCGCCCTCTACATTATAGCATATGCTCGAGCATCTTCTGAATTATGTACAATTCCAAGGATACTAATATATGATTATCCCTAGTTTATACTTCTCGAACGTGGACTCTTTGAGCGGAATGAGGGCAGTAGTTATTTGGTCTACGAGAAATAATTATTACTCGAGATTCTGGCTGAAACGGCAAAAATGTCTTGTCCTTTACTTGGCTTTCTTAGTTTTTATTTATTACCGCAAGTCTAACAGTTATTTATTCATTCTCTCTATTTGCTGATTTTATAAAATTGAGCTTGCTTTTCAGTAGCTTATTTTTTTCTATGTATTTGTTTCTACAAAAACTTATTAACTTCTAATTCTGTTTATAATCATTTCCATTTAGGAGTTTCTCGTTTATTTCTTGTTGATTTGATCAATGGATGAACTTGAGTTTCCATGTTTTCTTGTTGATTTGATAAATGGATCGAACTTGACTTTCCACCACTTCTCCTAGAGAATTATGACATGACAGTTATGTTGTGCATGTAGTCTCTTCGAATAGCAAAATTCTGGTGGTTGTTTCATACATATATTAACCATCATTGTTAAAATTCATTTGCAGCCAAAAAGAGATTGTTCATATTTGTGCCTTCAAATTCTGGTGGGGCAACGCATTCTGATATTGTATTTGCGATTTCAGAGTAAATCCCTAGAAGATAGGCACCCCTGTGTGATTCTGCGTATCTCTTTGTTGCACCTGTTGTGAGGAATGTGGTATTTAGATCATTCAGAAATACATCTTTATTGCACTTGCTCGTTCATTTGGACTTAGATCATGATGTAGTACTCGCAGTCAAAAGAAAAATGAAAAGCAAACATGCAAAGCCCTAGCTGAAATTTAATGATTCAATCTGCTTAAATGCCTGGACGGGTGGAGGGACAAAAAGGGAAACATAACATTTTTTTTTCCTTTGAAGAAGCAACATGACAATTCATTTTTTTTTCCTTTCGGAAATCTGGAGAGTCAACACGACTCCTTGTTCACAACATAACATTCCACCACTTGCAGAAATTCTTACAATGATATCCTTTTCTTGATGAGCATGTGCTTTATTCCTTCTAAAATAGAACTACTGAGGATGATACTACTAATTAATTGTTTTCCATTTTTATGATAACTTGCTGCCTATGACCTCATCTAGAATCTCTAATTTGTTGTTCATCTTCTTTTTTCTGTTCTTTGTGTGTGTGTGTGTGTGTGTGTGTGTGTTAGTAAATGTGCTTACAAAATGCAACTGTTAATTGTAGGCAAAGATCGCTGAGCAGTTGAAGGAAAAAGAAGTGGCCATCGCAGTAGTCGCCGAAGAGGAGAGGTTAAGGAACGTAACAAAGGCAGATTGGAAAAGCAAGCAGGCATCACTGCGCCTAAAAGCGCAGATGAACCGACAGCTTCTGAAGGATGATCTATGTAGGCTTAAAGATGAATTGGCTAATCTACAGATCTCTCCGAAAGAACGTTTTGAGATATCACCTCCCGAGTCATTTATTTTGCATGGTTCATCTGAAGAATCTCAGTCCGGCAGGGAATGCATTATATGCTTAAAGAAAGCTGCGTCTGTTCTTTTTCTACCTTGTGCCCATCAAGTTGTGTGCTTGAAGTGCAATGAGGAAGAGAGTGTAAGAGCTGCATGTCCATATTGCCAGGGACAGATATTAGAGAGAGTAGCTGTTTATGGTGCAAACTAATGAGTCACTTCAAAATTTAATAGGTCCGGTAAGACCCCTATAATGTTGAACAATGTTTATGCTGTCGTTGGAGGCAATTTGCTTTATATGCTTAAACTCTTGAGAGACGCTTGAGTTATTAAATTTGTCGTTTATTATCCTCTACATTAATTGATATATTTTGCCATATACTGATTTCGAATAAACTTCATGAAGGAGAACTGTGTGCGGATTGTCCATGGGCTGTTGACAAACGTCGTTTTTAGCAGAGATAGGTTTGGGAGATGCTTACGTGTGTCACTCGTCCATGGACTATCCACACACAATGGGGGGGATGACCACATGCATTATGTTAGCAATAGAACTTCTTCTTAGTCACTCTTCGCCATTCTTATTTTTTCAAGTGTAACCCTGGAAGACTGTTATAGGTCATGCTTCTCATTTATGCAAGGATTGTTGATTTATTTCTTCCGGACCTTCATTAAGTAGTCTACTGGGAACATCCTGTTGTCTCCATTGTGCAAGAGATTAGTAGAAAAGTGACAACCTCTCAATACTAGTATGATATGTAATCTCCTCCATTACAAAGTACATTTACGTAGAAATATAAAATATTAATCCTACATTGGATGCTGTAGCCTTGTCTATTAATGCATATGACCCTATATCTACTCCAATCATAGCAAATTGGTCTTGTCAGCTGCTCTTAACTACTGACTCTATGTTTGTGAATTTAATTTACCCTTTAGGACTACATTTATGAAGCTGAAGTTGGGGCTAGTTTGTGATTCGATTTGGTGTACATATGAGACTTGTTAGCCTTCAAAAACATGTCCATCGATCTCTAGTAAAACTTATTTTCATTCCGTATGTGATGCTTTTCTTTTGATTCATAGTGGGATTAACTGTTGTTGATTGATGGAGTTGTACCACAAGTCTTGTACGGTTCTTTGCTGTGATTTTGGTACCCTTGCCTCTATCCATGTGTTGTGTATGATCTGTATAAGCATATAATAGATATATTATTTTGTTCTGATTTATATTACATATGTATAGTCAGAGCTTGCTAAGCTTTTTGGTTGAAACAAATTGAATTGGGGGGGGGGGGGGGGGGCGGATAAATTGTGC
>JAOTQG010175722.1:0-15364 GCA_025631175.1 Iris virginica | reverse complement strand
TAACTGGCCGCACCCTTCCCCCCCCCCCCCCGGCTCCGTCTCTAAATATGTGATAATGAATCGATATAAATGCATACGATGACGTGAAATGATGAAAATTCATTCATATAGCCAACTTAACTTAATTGAAATTAAGTGTGATTTCATCACGGATTAAGTTTTAAAGGTGTGTTTGGATGAGTAATTTTTTGATTTGGTTTTAATTAGATATTTATAATGATTAAAGTAAAAAATAAGATATAAATATATAAAAAAATTGTGCAACCAATGACAGAGAAAAATCAAAAATTAAAACACCTTAATAGAAACTACCCAGGAGAAGTGTTTAGACGATATTAAACTAGGTGAAGAGTTACAGTTGAAGAACGTCCATGTTAAAACAAACTCTCAACTATTAGTTCTTGGTATCAAATTTAATGAGGAGGATATCTCCCCTTGAGTTGAGGCACCATTATTGAGGAGTGTCACATGCTAATATTGAACGAGGTTGTACTAGTCTCCTATCTCTTTCATTAAACATTGAGCAAACCAAATCACTCATTGTGCGTTGGATTTTATGAGTGGATGTAATTCTTGGTCCGATAATTTGTCTATGTTTATCAATGATATAACTATGTTGAATCTTATGGAATAAAAACTTTTATTTATCCAAAAAATAAAAAGTCTTAATTTATTGTTGTTTGTTGTTGAATCAATACAAATAGTTTTTCGCAATCGTTATAAGGAGCCGTCTGGCATTTATACTTCCTTCACTTTTCTGATTTTTCTCACGCAATCCCTAAACTTAAAGAATTTTCATTAATCTCTTCAACTACAATTTAAAAACTAAATTAGCTTCATTTAAATATTAAAATATGCCTAAATTAACTTATTGTAATCTCTTCAAAATGAATTAAAATTTTAATACCAAAAATTCTATAATTTTTATTTAAAAAAATACAATTTGAACACTAGTCAATCGATAAAAATGAATCAAACAAACAAGAAAATAAATATTAAGCATTGAGAAAATGAACACTTACAACATTTCAAGAAAAAATAAATTTATTGAATATCATTTACCGTTAACATTGAAGTAAATGACATGTTAACGGTAAATGAATTATTGTAAGTGTTCATTTACCGTAAATGATAACCGTTAACATGATATTCAAGAAAAAATAAATATTTATTTATCAATATCATGTTAATGGTAAATGAATATCATGTTATCATGTTAACGGTAAATGATATTCATGTTAACGGTAAATGAATTATACATTGAAGTAAATAATTACAACTTATTTTTTCTATATTGAAATGCATACAATGTAATATTTATTCATCAATTAAAATGCTAAAAATTTGAAAAGATTCAAATGAATAATAAGGGCTAAAAAAATGAACACTATATTAAAAAAAATCGATATAACATAACAAGTCATAATTGAACATCATGTTAAAAGTAAATGAATCACACGTTAAAGTAAATGAATACAATTTATTTTTTCAATACGTATTATATTTTTTCATCAATTACAATGCTGAAATATTTAAATTGTTCAAATGAATAAAACGAATACGAAATGAATACTAAACACTGAAAAAATAAATCCAAAAAATAAATTTATCACTATCAAACATTCAAATCGAGTAAAATATTATAAGAAAATGAATTTAACGTTAAAGTAAATGAATACATATGATATTTCTTCATCAAGTGGAATGTTGAAATATTGAAATTATTTAAATGTATAAAACGAATAAGAAAATGAATATTAAAATTGTTTAAATGAATAAAACGAATAACAAAATTATTTATACATACGTAATACACCATCATCATCGATTCCAATATCTTCAATGACGGTGGAGAAGATGAAGAAAACGATCGATGAAGAAGATGTTCATAAAGAAGAATCACAGAAAAACAATCCCATCAATGAAGAAGATGTATTTGATCCCTATGCATAGAAAAACAAAAAAGAAACGTTGGTGATGAAAAATATGTCGAAGACTCCGTAGATGATATGGTGTATATTTATGGTTTTATGGTGTATATTTAAAGGATAAAATATAACTCTTATATAAAAATCTAAATTAACGTAATTAATTGATAACTCATCTCAATTTTCCTTCCATCTCACGCGCTCTTTTTAATTGTGTAGGCTACTTGTGGAAGGGGCGCTCCATATTTAATTGGCGAGTTTTTCGTAGGAGTTCACATCAAATTAATTGAGTCAAGTCATCATTGTTATACATCCCCATTGTTTGTCTCACTTAATTACAACCTTAGAAACCATGCAATTAAATCTCAACACAAATAAAAATCGGCAGCTGTTGGACTCTAATTATAAGTAATACGTTGGTTCCAATGGGTCACATTTCAATACTCCTACTTTGGAAGAAATTTGACACTTTGCCCTACACTTGTTTAATTTGATGAGAAGCCAAACAATTACAAACACCAAATTTTGGTATCCAAACATGTGGCCTTCGTAATACATATTTATCTGAGTTTTGGGTAATCAGAAACCTCAGTGTGGGCATGACAAGACGTTATCAACCTCCGACTTCCGTTAGGAAAAAGGGTTATCTATAATTAATAACGGAATATAATCGAGATTTGAGCCTCTTACCTTTCGTTAGGAAAAAAATATTTACATGTAATTTATTATAATTGTTCGTGAGGGGACTTGAGTATCTGATCTCTCGTTAGGAGAAAAGATATCTACAACAAATTTATAAGAATCGTTCGTGAGAGGAGCCTCTTACGACCCATTAGGAAAAATATATACAAATAGTTTATTATAATCGTTCGTAAGGGCACGAGCCTTTGACTTACCGTTAGAAAAAAATAAATATATCTACAAGTTTACTATAATCGTTTGGAGGGAACTTGAGCCTCCGACCTCCCGTTAAAAACAAAGATATTTATAAGGCTTGGGTCATCAAGTCGTTTTATCTTCGTTTTTAGTTTTTGATTTTTTATAGGTCCCATCATTATCTATCTATCTCTCCTACTTTTTCACTTTAATCATTACAAAAAACAAAATCAAACCATAATTGTCTGTGAGTGAACTTAAGCCTCTCACCTTCCGTTAGGAGAAAAGAAATGATACTCTTGAGGTAAAGCTATTTGGTTTGCGCCTTTCTCTATAAATACCATTCTGCTCTCTTCTTCTCCCAGTACCATTCATCTCTCTTCAACAATTTAGCCCTATCAACTTATACTTAAGAAGAGTACTATATATAGTACGTACCAACCATGGACAGACTACCAAAGTGTGAAGCAAATTATGTTCCTCTCACTCCTCTCACTTTCCTGAAAAGAGCTTCTAAGGTTTACGGCAAACGCACCTCTGTCATTTACGCCGGCGTTAGCTTCACACGGGAGCAGGCCTCTGTTATGGCTAATTTCCCATAACAGGTATCAGTGTTGGCGCCAAACATACCAGCAATGTATGAGATGCACTTTGCGGTTCCTATGGCTGGGGCAGTGGTTAACGCCATCAACACAAGGCTAGATGCTAAAAACATCGCTACCATTCCGAGGCTAAACTTTTCTTTGTTGATCACCAATACGTGCTCATAGCATCCGAGGCACTCCAAGTGCTGCAAGAATCATCGGGCACAGAACCGATGGCGCCTTTGGTCATTGTCATTGATGACATTGACTCCCCTACGGGGATCCATCTTGGTAAGCTCGAGTACGAGCAGCTCATCCGTGAGGGAAATCCAAACTATATTGGGGAAATGCTCCACAACGAATGGATCTTATTGCGCTGAATTACACATCAGGCACCACGTCTGCCCCGAAGGGTGTTAACTACAGTCATCGAGGAGCGTTTCTGACAACCATGAGTT
Source organism: Iris virginica (assembly GCA_025631175.1). Lineage (NCBI taxonomy): Eukaryota > Viridiplantae > Streptophyta > Magnoliopsida > Asparagales > Iridaceae > Iris > Iris virginica. Next base: position 11,518 of record JAOTQG010175722.1, on the reverse strand, counting down.
TGATTCAAGGTTGGGAAATGGGGAACGAACCTGTGTACTTGTGGTCACTTCCTATGTTCCATTGTTATGGCTGGACTTTCACTTGGGGTGTGGCTGCAAGAGGAGGGACCAACGTATGCATACGCAACACCACTGCCCAAGAAATGTACTCTAGCATTGCACTCCACAAAGTCACGCACATGTGTTGTGCCCCAATCGTGTTCAACATACTCGTGAAGGCGAAGCCCCACGAGCGCTGCGAGCTACCAACCCAAGTAAACATCCTTACCGGAGGAGCCCCACCTCCCGCGGTTCTATTGGAAAAAATGGAAGCACTTGGATTCCACATCATCCATGGCTACGGCCTAACTGAGGCCACAGGGCCTGCACTCATGTGCGAGTGGCAGACTCAGTGGAATCAGCTACCCCTTAAACGTCAGGCAGAGCTCAAAGCTCACCAGGGTGTAGGCATGCTAACCCTCACGGATGTAGACGTGAAGAACATGAAAGCCATGGAAGGCGTGCCACGTGATGGGGTGACGATGGGAGAAATCGTCCTACGTGGTAGTAGCATCATGAAAGGGTACTTGAAAGATGAAAAGGCCACCGCAGCGGCCTTTCGCAACGGGTGGTTTGCCACGGGATATGTCGGGGTGATACACCCCGACGGGTACCTAGAAATCAAGGATAGGTCCAAAGATGTCATTATTTCAGGTGGAGAAAACATTAGTGTGGAAGTAGAGTGTGTCCTTTACAAGCATCCCAGCGTACTCGAGGCCAGGGTGGTAGCAATGCCCCACCCACGGTGGGGCGAGAGCCCATGAGCCTTTATCACATTGAAGATCACCAGCAGCGTGATCGAGACCGAGATCTTGACACATTGTGCCATGAACTTACCCAAATTTATGGTGCCAAAGAAGGTGGAGTTCTTGAAAGGATTGCCCAAGACCTCAACCGGAAAATTCTCAAGTCACAGCTAAGGGAATTGGCGAAGACTCTGATCATCTCCTCCGAGTTAAAATCCACCAATAACAAGAAGTCAAACCACGTCAACAACAGGCCGGATCAACCTCGATATCATCAAAATGAACCCCATCATCATCATCACCAAGTTCATGCCATTCCTCGCCTTTGAAATCGAATCAGTTTTCTGGCTTTTGTTACATTATTATAACAAAAACATAACCGGTTAAAATATCGGTAGTTAAAGATTTAATTGGAGAACGAGGTGCGATTTAACAGTAAAAGATCTTCCATCTTTTCAATAGATCATGATGCGAATATGTAAAAAACCCTTGAGAACCCTCTTCGAAAAAAAATGTTAAAAGTCATAATTCCGTCTCAAAATCAACTAACAATGAGAGGATCAGTTCACGATCTTTATAAATTACTTGCAAGGCTTGTTTGATGTGGGCATAATGTCTCAATATACATCGCCTATACTGCCCCAGATGTGGGTTTCACTTCCAATGTTAGAAATCTTGCGCTCAAACACCAAATAATAAACCAATGTTCGTGGCAAGATTGCCAACTCAAATAAGCACCAATACTTCCAAACCCCCTGTGTTCAACAAATGGGCCTACTTCCCAAGTCTGGCTTCGTGGATTGATCTACTTTGTAAGTCTTACCGGACTTGTAGAGACGATATGAGAACACATGAGCACACACCACAGTAACAGCACAGTAAATCTTTGTGCAAATGTGGAGAGACAAAGGACAAGAGTCAAAGGTCAACACCCATGAATTCGTTACATAAATCATACAAGGAACTGAGAATCATTATCACAGTTGTAATGTTTTACATAAGGCAGCGACTGAGAGTCCACTTCTGCACAAACGTAACTAATCATTTACAAGTTCCAAATCGGCAATGGGACTGAGAAGTAGATCCTTGTAAAATTCACGAAACAAGAAAGTTCGCCCACTTCCTCTGCTTTATATAACAGTTGCTAACAGCAAGTTCCTGCACACAAGGGCGACACAGACACCAACTTCAGAACCAGATCCGTAAATTCAAGTAGAAATTCACAGGTTATGGTTCAAGCACTTGCATGTTCCACATACCTTTCAAATCGGGTTAGTTAAGTGTTAAAACACAAGCCTCTAAAAGTGCATCTGGATAAAATTAACTTGTAACTCTCCCTGCTATTAAAACCTAACCCTCCTTTATCCGGAGCTCAATGTTATAATACTTCATCTAAACAACAGGTGTGTTACAAGAATCTCTCTCAAATGAATAAAAAAGGCACTTTTTAAAATGTTTTTGACATTCAAAACTAGCCGGCTCACATGGGAGTCGGGAATGAGGAAGTACTAAACTAATGGCACTACAAACAGATAGTTCTACTACCAACCCAAATTGAATTGTGACGCTTAATATAAACTGTCATGGTGCTCGTCAATGGTGTACTAAGTACTAACAAGAAACCGACAAACGCTAAAACACTAGCAGCTTACAGCTTTATTTCTCATCTCATCCTCATATTTCAGATACATTTTTTTTTCTTTTTTCATATATTTTTTAAAATTATATTTCAGTAACATATTTCTAGTTCACCATGCATATGTTACCTCATCATTATTTTTTCCTTTTTCTTCTTTTCTTTTCTTTTAAAGGGGATTGTTAGTGGTTCTCCACTTACCCCCAACATGACTCGAACCCGTGACCTATTAGACACGGGGGATGCGTCTTACCGCTAGACCGCACCTCGTTGTCCATACCTCATAACCAGATCATGTATACATGTACGGAATCCTACTTTGAATCATGCAGTACATAGCAACAATTCTTTACTAAATGAAAGGCAGTACACCTTTGTGTTCCCAAAAGAGATTCCCCAATGAATCTACGCAGGTATGGAGAAAGTATTTGACTCTGCAATAGCTCCCTATGATACCCTCAAGTTAAAATCTAGTGATGTCAAATCTATGAAACCATTACTTTTTCTTCCTCATAAAAACAAAGGATACAAATACGATTGCTTGAGAGCTTTCATGAAAAGGAAAATGAACTCACTGGTGAAACATACCAAATAGGAAGGAGCAAATAAAATGTCAACAACCTATTTTCAAGTAATTATACATGTAACATGTGTATTTCAGAGAATGATAGAAGAATGCTCAATCCCGCTTAAAAAAATTCTGACCATGGAAGTTCATGTCAAATGGTGCCTTTGATTTATCAAGCATAAAGGATTTATTTCTGTTCTACCAAAGATAAATGTCTACATACATCACCAGTCCAGCCACTGTCTCCCAAATTCGAGGCATCATCATTGTAACGACTGGTGACAGAAACCCAACAAATAGATAGAAAAACAAGAACATAACAAAATGCATGAAATACTTACTCATGAACAGCACGATGCAGCACGGGATCCTTCTCCTTGTCTATCAACGAGAACCATCCCCGCAGGATTCTGCGCTGGTTGAGCTCTAGGAAGCCTTTTGGCTGTTGACAACACACAAATCATTCAAGACAATATAAGAGGCATGCAATATGGGGCGAGTCCTGAATAGTTCTGGATGCTGGAAATGCACAGCCCAATATCTGCTAGTCATCTATTGTGATCAATTGTCTTGGGGCAAGTTCTAAAGAATAGAAGTTACAATACCAATCTAAAACAGAGTTTGAGGTGTTGCTCAATTATCAATAATAGAATACTTGGAGCAAAGCCAGATGAAGTTTCATGATCACTGCTGCCAATAGAATTGCCGAGTGACAAAATAGACGACGAACTAGGGTAGATTTTTTTTACAATTTATGACATGAGAAGACAGCTATATACATGCACTAATAATCATCATAATATACGTGTAAGATTGCAGCATATGTATTTACTCCTTTCATAAGTCATGCATCTTTATATTCATGGAATATATAGTATATCAAACCAGAGTCAAATTCTACTTCTAAGAAGAGCTAAAAATTCGACTGTTTTCCAATGTAAACTTGAGAAGTTGAAAGATGAAACAGACATTTATCACCATCGAACCATTCATCAATGTTAGATTCACTTCCAGGGAATACTATCTGGTAGCTTATATAGCTAACCATCTGCCATTCTAGTTCATTAAGCCAAACTTAACGATTCATTCCTTGTTTAGCAAAATCCATTCGTTCATAGACTCAGGTCAAAATACTAAGACGAACAAGCTTGCAATTGTTTGACACCTGTGCAACTACAACTTCAGATCTGACTCCATCGAAGCTACTCTTCTACTGAAGGCCGAAAAGAGTTGGTCAATTGATCTAAGAATGGCCTGGCAGAAGCTCCACTCCTCCAACATGAAAGTTAAGTATGTATATGGTGGAGCCTTTGAGGTGAATGAAGGTAGTTGCCAGAGTAGACGTGTTGATATAACAGAGTTTCCTCTGAAGGAGAGAAACAGAGATAGACGATCATGACTAACACACACCACCACCCTGCCATAAAAACCAAAGCATCGCCAATGTCCATGACTCCCACCTCGAATCTAGCACTCACATAGCTGATAGCCCAAAATGTATCGTCGTTCTCACTTCTCTATCATTTCTCCAGTGATCTTGATTATTGCGATTCTCAATTAGGCAAATAGTTATGGGCTTGACTTCAACGAGGCTGCAACAAATACACATTACTTTGGTGTGTTTTGCACCTGCGAAGAAGTTTTGACGTGCAAAAGTGTCGTCTGATTGAGATTTAGGGAGAGGAAGAGGGGGGAGGTCAGAGGTGCCATCTTTGTGTGTTGTGGTAGGCCATGGGCATAAAAAGCCAAAAAAGTTGTTGAAAAGATAACTTCAACCTTCTTTCGTTTCAGGCTTTCAGCCTTGATTTCCTATTTTAGCAGGTGAAAAATGGATATGCACATGACAGCTTAATCGAGGGGGTAGTTAGCCAAAAGGTGTCGGCGTGTCAACTGCAATAAAGTATGTGTGGCTCAATGCAAAGAAATTTAACTTTCTGACCAAACTTAAACTGACAAATTGTTTTTGGCTTTATTCGCTTCTTTTCCTAGATAAATAGTCCCGACAATTTTTTGATGTGTCCCATACTCTTGGAGTGTCCTAGCAAGTCAAAAAATTATACTCTAGCCCCGGGGAGGTGTTGGTTCTTCCTGATTGGGATCGATGCCACAAATAAACATGCATTTTATGGCCTAGTACAAGTAACAACATTAGTTTAATAGATGCGTAGAAATTCAACAAGCTATGAAACATAGCAAAGACAAAGGATTGAAAAGTGGAAACATGCAGCCAGCATCTAAGAGTTTTCAGAAAAGAGAATACACACCTATTTCATGAAATATGTCATTAACATTTGCTGCTGTTTTGGCAGAGGTCTCCATGAAAAATAGACCGTTCTCTTCAGCATATACACGTGCCTCCTGCAAGTCATTAAAACAAATTGGGAGGTGAGAATTACTACACCCTGTAGCTCTCATGATAACAGATCCAAGGGAGAAGTAGATCAAACTGGGAGTCCATATAACTACTAAACACAAATCAACTCTGCAATAGAAACCAATTCTAATTCAAAAATTGCTAGGTAACTAAAAGACAAATTTTCTCGAGTAAAGTTCATGACCAACATCCTCCGTTCCCCTTGTTTTTGCCATTATTTAAATTTATTTTTTTAAAAAAAACTCATATCTTATGGTAGTAACTCCTTAATATGTCAGCCATAAGTAGCACGGACTAGAGTTGATGTTAATAAAGAAAATATCAGGCTAGCTGAGACGATTTTGTTGTTCGTGTGTGACACCAACTTTGTAACATCAAGTGTTGTCATTCATAGTAACCAAAACTACTTCGGGCCAGGCCAGTAGCTGCGGCCCTTTTGTTGGTCATGTGTGACCGGCTTTTAAGGTGCAAAATCAAAGGAGTCATCATGTAAATAATACATTATAGTAGTTACAGGGCCATTCTATTTATATAGCCAAGTGAAGTGATTTGTTCCATATGTGATCACTCAACCTGAGAATTGATCGAGAGAGACAATGAGGTGCATTCTAGAGGTAAGACATCTTCCATGTTTCCATTAGGTCACGGGTTTGAGTAAGTGGGGAACCACTAACAATCCTCTTTGGGAAAAATAAAAATAAAGTATTGATCGAGAGAAATCCCTCCCGATATAACCGATTCACCAGGTGTTTTCAAAGGTCTATTGCAAAATTCAAATAAGGTATTACAGAGGCCCGCAAAGCTTGTAATAGGTAGTGATTTAGCGGGGAAATGGTACGGGACTTGCTAAAAAGAAGGGAGTCATCTCTACTCAAATTGCATGGCTAATATTTGTTCCGCCATAAGCATCATCTGAGGCCTTTTTCTCTTGGAATTTTAAAGCAAACTTACCAAGGAAAAGATAATATGAATCGGTTATGTCGGGAGAGAATTTTTTCTGGATTGGTACTCAAGTTGAGTGGTTTCAAACGTAATAAAGCCCGTCACTTGGCTCTATAAAAAGGAAGGCCCTATAAGTAGCTATTTACGTGACTCCTCCTTTAATTTTGTACCTTAATCGTTGTTGTCACACGAACAACAAAGTTGCCACAGCAACTGGCTTGACCGATGTAGTTTTATGGTAGTAGTTTTAGGGTAACTCCTTAATACTCTGAAAACAGTTAATGGAAAAACCATAAACACCTAAAAGTAAACCAAATCAAACAGGCCGTAATCTCTTCGAGAAAGAAGCACACTGATTATTAGGGAAAATTGAACAGCTCTTAATGGAAAACAGAGTGAGGGGGCAACATGATAGTCAAATAAATTTTAGAAAATAATGACCACTAAATTGAAGAATTTGGTACACAGTTACTATACCAATATCCTATATTATATCATGGCTGTTGTACCCTTGATGTGACCTTTGTGTGATCCAACATCCAAGTATTATTTGTATACAGAAACTATGTAGAAAACAGTGGCGCAACACAAAGAAACCCATTTTACGAGGATGTAACATCATATAATCAAAAACCAAAACAATGCAAAACATCATTTGAACAGGTACTCATCATTGAACAAAACAGAGGGTAAATGCTTAACATGAAGTTACAACTTCTAACCACAGCGGAAATACTTATTCCAATAAACTATTTTTATTAACTCATTAAAGACCTCTTTGATCTTAGATCGTGTTAACCCCTCAAGAGCGGAGCAACAGAACGATCTCCTCATGACGGAAAAAGGAACTTAAGAGCTTTGGTATGAGACAAAAAAACACATTCCCCTTTGGAAGTTATCTCTTTAAAAAAATGAAAAATATGTAATTCACTAATTCCTTAAACACGGATTGAGTTTCAGTTAAAACAAGATGAAATCCAAACAAAAGATCGATAGTGGTGGCAATAATATCAACAAGGAAAAGACACTTACTTCGGCAGTAATTTTCCTCTTTTCTTCCAAATCAGCTTTATTACCAGCAAATGCCATAACCATGTTAGGATTACCTGTAGAAATGAAAGAAGAAGAAGGTGAATAAACCCAATATGAGTGATATAAGATAAGGAAACCATAACGGGAGCCCCAAAAGGACTACCAAAAAAGGCAAGTCATGTTTATCATTCAAAAAGAATTATGCATAAACTGTGACTTCTGGAGGAGTTTCAGCTTCTTTCATAAAATTTGCCTCCTCACCATTTCAAACCATGTTTAATGCTGAAGGAAATGCATACATACTTCTCGCGGCCCTTCACAATGATGAAACGTGTTAAACACTTAAAAGTAAACAAAATCTGCTCACCTTGCTTCTGAAGTTCTTGCACCCACTTCTTAGCCCGTGTAAACGAATCCTACGCAATTCAACAAGATTGAAACTGGTTCAATTAAGAACTTCCAAAAGATGAAAAAGATAACCGAAATTTAATGTTATATTAGCTATGCGAGTACGTTAAGCAAATCAGCTCAGTATTTTGTTTAACCACACACAACTTTAGAAACACTTAAAAACCACTGAACGATCTTATTAAGCCTATAGAAAAAAATTATGATAATGCAAAACGTAAAAAGTGAAGTATTACATCTATTTTCCAATTTACTCGAGGATTTTGCTAACAAGTGTTCCCATGGCATTGGATAATAATCTATAAAAGGAAATCATCCACATTGGGAACCTTCCTCAATGCAGTCAAAACACTCCCGAATGCATTCAAGAATGTTCCCACCGTGGATAATCTTCTTTTATGTATTATTATCCAGTGCCATAGAGATTATCATCCAACACCATAGGGGCACTTGTTAGCAAAACCCTTTACTCAATAATCTATAGTATATAACCGAGTTGTTTCACTATTCATGGACTTGACAACTTCAACAGTAGTAGCTCTTCATACACAGGTGTGTCTGTGCCAGGAAATATAGAGTGTGCTGTCATTGGGTTTGCCCGTTGAAAAAGGGTGCAAAATTATCTTACAGTCTCATCTTAAAAGTTGGGTCCCATTGTTAAACACTACTCAAAACAAATGTTGTTTCTTTTTCTCTCATGTTGTTTTAACATTTTTTTCTACATTAATTAGGAAAAGCTGGATCCCAAATGTCCTAGGACACGGGCATACACTAGTATGTAATATAGAATAGCTTTCAATTTCCCACCAATTGAAGATGCTTTTAGTTTGACACTAAATGCATAGTTGTCTTAGTTCAGTCCCACCACGATTATACTGCAGCTATCACCAATTCAATCATCCATAAGAAACACCAAATTACCTAATTTTTAGCTCGATGATTCTCCAAACTACCGATAACAACCGAAGTTCACACTCCAGAAATAAGCCGGAACATTACAAACAAAAAAACGTACAGTGCTGGTGATGTCGTAGACGATGATGGCGGCAGCAGCGCCTCGGTAGTACATAGGAGCCAAGCTATGGTACCGCTCCTGACCAGCCGTGTCCCAGATCTCAAACTTCACCGTAGCGTCGTTCACCGCCAGCGTCTGCGAGAAGAACGCTGCTCCAATCGTCGATTCCTAATAATCATCCATCACAATTACAATCAATTTCATCAAAGATCATGTAATCGAGCCTTAGATGGAGATATTTAGAAGAAAAATAAAAACAACAACAACAACAACAACGATCAAATTGGGGAAAAGTCAACGAGTAGTCAAAGTTGTTGTAACCTGGAATTCGAGGAATTGGCCTTTGACGAAGCGCAAAACGAGACTAGATTTTCCGGCTCCCATGTCTCCGAGCAAAACCTAATAATATTATTTTAAAACTAAATTAAATGCGGAATTCCGATAAGAGAAGATATATAGAAAAATTGATCAGGAATTTGAGGAGACTTACGAGTTTTGCATTGAGATTGTTGTGACCGATCGTCGCCATACCGTCGGGGAAGATCGACGGAGAATTTGTCTGTGTTTTGGTGCGTGTTTGAGCTAAAAGGCGTGACGAAAGAGGAAAGCTAAAGGAAGAAGATGAAATGTCGTTTAATTTTAGGCTTCTGTGTGTGTGTAGTGTGTGTGTGTGTTAATTTATAAATATACCGTTGGGAAAAGAAGCAGCTAATTTGGAATTTATAAAAGAGTTAAAATGCAAAAATAAGATTAAAATAAAAATGGAAGCATGTTTATTTATTGATGGACCGACTGACCGGAACCAACTTCACGCGGGCTTTTCTGGTTCAACTTTGTACCCTCTTTTGGTGATTTCGGATTCTGTGTCTCGTCTGAGTGTCTCGTGTCCTATTTTTTAAAATTTTATTTAAGCATTTTAAAAGATAATATTAAAATTTTAAATTTTTACATATATATTAATTTTTTAAAGTAATGAGGAAAAAAATGAAATACTAACGGCACAGAAAATCACATTTTTGTTCTTGTCCCTTTTTTTTAATACTATTAGTAGTAATAACAGGATTCACGATGAAAAATAAATTCCTATAAGTCAATTTTTTAAGTAATTAAAATTAAGATTTTGATTATTTTATTAATAGTAAATTTTTTAGGATTGTAGAGTAAATATTTACTATAATCTCTTAAAGTTAAAATATCTTAAAGTTAAAATATCATATAATATAATAATAAAATTCTTCAATAAAATATTATATAGTAACCTTTATATTTATCATTCATATGATATGAAGATGATAATTTTTGCTAACAATCATCTCGGGAGTCGGGACACTTGTTAACAAGCTTAAATAACTTTTATTTATTAATGATTTACAAAATTTAAAAACTTTTATATTTATGTGATTATTGAAAAATATGAATATTGATATTAAATAACTTTTATGCATTAATAATTTGTAATATTTGAGTAATATTATATTTATTAGATACTTGGGAGATGTAAATTTAACAATAAATAATTCTGCTTATTGTTTATGCCTATATAATTACTTCTTCAATTTTAGTCGGCGGGTCACCTTTGGTTGCCAGTTAAATTTTTTTATATTTACGGAGATTATATATTTTTACAAATAAATCAAAATGTATAATTATTTTTTACAATATATAATAAAACTAAAAAAAGTAATTTTTAAAAATAAAAATATACTACTACTACTACTACTACTGAATGTGGAATCAACCAAAGAAAAGGTCAATGGTTTAAAACGCTGGACAGATATTCAACAAATTCCTCATTTTTGAAGCAAAATAAAAAGGGGAAATAAAATACACATAAATGAAGTCAAATTCATTACGATCAAAAGGGAAGGAAGCCACCAGCCGACTTCTTGGGTCAAAATCAAGTACTGTAATTCAAAAGTGACGGCCTCTCTTTGACCAATCCAGAGGGAGAGCAGAGCAGGCACTAATCGAATATAAAAAATTATAAATTATGAAATAATATTAACCCGATTGATAATATTTATAATGCATAATTATATATTTATTATTTAAAGAATGGAGCATTTTTACTTGGTGATATTAAGAACCTTTGTAAGGTATAAAAATTAATTTTACCAAAATTTTATCAAAATATTAACATATTTCTAAAATTTACTATCACAAATTTATTACATTGCAACAATTTGTCAACTTGAAGTCACCATCAGAGGCGGATTCGGGGTAGATTTTTGTTTGTTCTAACTCAGATTTCTTATTTATTAAATTTATTATGTTTGTTCTAATTTTGATTTTGTAAAATTTATTTTATTGAATTTGTCTTATATTGATGAGTAGTAGAAATATTTTTAAAATTAGATGAAATATTTTCGTGATTTTTTTGTGTCATTTACTAAGAAATAAGTATTTTCAAGATACAGTTATTCCCGCCTAATCGTTCGATCAATATTTTTTTTTTTCCATTTTCGGAGTACTTTTGCCCCATTCAAAAGAATTTTGGCTTCGCTCCTAAACACGATATTTATATGTACATAAAGCTTGTGCAAATTAAAACGACTATTAGGGATATAAGTAGTATAATTAATGAGGTCACTATTAGTGAGGCCACTAATAATATCTCTTTTTTTTTTTTTTTTTTTTGCCCCAAGGGGGTACCGGAAGAGATAGAACATGTGACCTTACATATTATAAAGTACCGCTCTACCACTGAGCCATCCCTTGGTTCCCCCTAATAATACCTCCCCTACCCAAGTATTAATAA
>JAOTQG010175611.1:0-17173 GCA_025631175.1 Iris virginica | reverse complement strand
TTAAGTGCTTAAATTGATATAAAAATGTAATTAAAATTTTTAAAAAATAATTTTAAAATTCAAATTTTGAAAAAAAAAATAAGTTTTATGAATATGTCCGGGGCGAGGCTGGGCGGAGCCGGATCTTGGTCATTGCGGGACGGAGCGGGTCCGGGGCGAGAGAAAGAAAGTCGAATCGGATCCGATTTTAGAGATACCCGCCCCTAACCCGCCCCGTTGCCACACACACTAGTCACTACTACTGCCGCACTTTGCGGACTTGTACCTTCGCGAAGGAACAAGTTCTTTATGATTTTTTTTAGAGCATTCATTTTACATGCAAAAATACAAATATATATATATATATTTAAAATCATTACTTTCTTTATTTTAGAAAAAATTATCTCATTGTACCTTATATTTATTTTAAGAAAAAAATTTGTATTATTCCTAAACCATAAAATTATTCTTAATTTTAAAAGAAAAATTATTATTTTGAAATATACAATTAAAAGAAGTAAACTATATTTTGGATCGAAGGAAATATCTTTATTTTCAATGTTTTTTTTTTTTTTTGATATTTAACTAGTCTGAGCACTTGTAAGCATTACACGTATTATTTTTGTCTTTTATGATAAATATCTTTAAAATAAATTTTTTTCTCATAAAATATTATTAATAGGGATGAAATTTTTTAAGCAATTGTCATACCACACTAGTTGTTCTACAGTTTCATACCAAAAAATAGTTAAAAAAAATCTCCAATCGATAACGGTAGAATATCGTATTGTACCAATTTTATTTGATAAGATAATAATATTGAACATCATTACCTCACTAATATCATTACTATATCGAATTGAGGATATTTTAATAGTTTATATACATTAATGGATAATGACTAAACAAGGAACAGTAATATTTCAATAATATATTAGCACTTGAAGCTTGTGTTAAATTTGAATGCTAATTTATGATTAAAAAAATTGTTTGATAAATTTCACTATTCATTTGATAGTAATAATATTTTTATGTGTTGTAAAGTATTGATATTAAAGTGTTAAATTTTTTTTAAAAAAAAAAAAAAAGCTCTAGCAACTCTTCAGATTGCCCAATTTTCATGTAATTTTTTTTGGGAATAGTGTTGGAAATTTTTTATTACCATTGATCTATAGTACTTTATCAAATTTTTGGTATACCAAGTTTCGGTAGTACCGAATTTTTATAGGGTATTGATAATAGATTTTGTCGTATCGATAATTCGATAATGATAATAGTATGTCATGGGGTTTTAGTACGTTAATCGTACCGAAACCACCCTTAATCACTATCATGGATACTTAAAATAAAACAAAAGGAGAAAAATAATTTAAAGTTGTTTGTTTTTAAGGACCCATAATCATTAAAAAATAATTAATTAAATATTATAAAATAATATGTCATTTCATAAAAAATGTGTTTATTCGAAATACTGGAATACATAATTAATTTTAAATAAGAATAGTAATTTAATTACATTTTTTTAATTATATTGTGCTTACAAAAATATATTATCGATATATAAAAATTAATAAATTAAAAGTTATTAACTTTAATAAAAAAAATGTAAATTGTGTGTTGTTGGTGAAAAAATGTGTGAAAATAATATGCACTATTGTATGTGGGTGAGAGAGAGTGTGATAAAAGTGTAACATTCTATCTCTGAAAGGCTCTCTTTTTGGCAACTAACGTGTAAACACATTAGTGCGGTATCATTGTTTAATAGTATAACCGACCAAGGAACAATAACACGATGAAACTAAGACGAATGAATAATTGCTGCGAAAGATTTGAGTTAGATTAATTTGAGGAAATGCCTTGAAATGTAGAAACAATAAGATTAAAACACACACGCAGTTAAAGCAAAAAATGATGTGAATAAGTAAAGTGCAGTTCAACAGCTAACTAACAGTTGTAAGAGCAGATGAAAAGCTAACGCGCAGAGTAATAAACATCTAACAGAAAATAAAGCAGTGAGAGTGTGATTTTCAGTAAACATCAGTACGTTCACCCCCTTCTGTTCTTCACACGGACACGAAAGAGCCTTTTATTTCTTTATCCTTTTCACAACAATGAAAATTGTGCAGCTTCGCACTAACAGGAACTTAACGTATAAAAGTCTGCACCCGTCGAACCCCAAGAGCTCAACAGCTCGATTGCACAATAACACAATGGTCAACACTACTTGTGCAGCTTAACTGTCAACACCACTTGAGCACTTCCCACGGTCGACCTCAATCTCGACTATGAACGTAATCTACCTAACAACTTTCATGCATTTACCTCAATCTCAATCTCAATCTCAATCGTGGCCTTAATCCAAAAGAAAAAAGAAAAATTCTCTAGAGAATAGAGTCATGATTTGCTTCTTTATACGTGGTTTTTGATAAGCAGATGTAAGCTCTAATCTATTATAATGTTTGGACCTAATACACTTGATCACAACCTAGTGCTCGTTGATACAAGTCTTGAACGTGTCTTGAACGTGTCTTGAAGCGTATGAAGATTTGAAAATAATATCGTTGTGCACATTGTTGGATTGAACGATGTTATGTACAGAAGCTTACTTATTTCTTTCAAATCTTGAATTTTGATCTCCACAATTATTGGTATTTATAGGCTTCGTTGAGAGTCAGAGATTCTTGATTCTCCTTTTGAATGCTTTTAAATGCTTGTCCCCTTGACTGGGCTAAGTGGCATATCTCTTTGATCGTGACCAATGGAATAACGTCGTTTAGAGTTTGACTCGCTTTTGTGGTATTTTGACCAATATAATATTGTCGTTTGTAGTTTGATTGTATCTACGTGACATTCATTGAATTTCCTTGCAACGTCTTTGTGTGAATCTTCAGGAGCACTGTTCAGGGTTTTGCCCTTGGATTAGCGGTCGGCTGAGAGAAACAATTTTGAATGGTGCAGGACTTGCAACTTCGTTGTATAATTGAGGATATCTTCATTGAAGAACATTAACCATATCTACGTAAACACTATTTAGTCATTGATTATATGTCTCGATGATCACATGACTGCTGTTCATAGGTCAGCGGTTGAGTCAATATCCTCGTTGTCTTCATAACTGTGATGGAGAATTATAGAGTGATGATTGTAAAGTACACGTATGATTAGTACTGTCTTATGAGAACGTTCTTAGGCGTAGTGCACTAGCAGGGATGATTAATTGATTCTTCTTCGATTGAGAGGTCTTATTGTATCATGTCCTGTTATTTTGAATGTGCTTGAAGATAATCTTCTATCTTGATGAATGTAGTTATTGATATTTTAAGACTTTAGTAATTGAGTCTGCTCTGCATAAACTATATTCAATGACATGGGTGGATTAATTGTTAGAATAGTTGTAACCTTATAAATTCTCGTGCACAAGAATTGCGGCTTTCTTGGTGAATTAACCTCTGACATTGTAGATCTAATTCTCAATCTATGTATATTTGCCTTCTTAAATACTACTTGAATCTCTTTGGTTGATCTGTTTATAATTAACTGCGTCTTCAAGTTTCTGAGCATTTGCAGTCGATTGACCGTTTGCTCCCAGAAATACAACCAACCTGCATGTCTATATTGAGATATTCGATATGTACATTACTTGTTACAAGGTCTCTTTTGTATATTTGTTTTGTACGAAATAAATCTTTCTTCAATGGAGCTTGTACACTGCAGTGGGTTAGCAATTTATCTACAGGAGCTAACCCAACTGCAAGTCTTCATGGAGACCTTGATAGATGTATCAATTCTCTTGTAGTTTACTTAATTGCACTGATTGCAACTAAATATTCATGTTTGGTTTATGAATGATACATTTAACATATCTATCTAGTGATTAAATATTAATTAATAAATTATCAACAATTAACTCTTGAATTAAAAAGTATTGGGTAATTATCAACAATACAGACATATAACTAACATACAACAAAAATGTATTAAGAATCTAAGATACAACTGGTTCATACGGTTTGTACGAAAAAATGGTTTGTAGCAAAACAAGCACATATATATATATATATATACACATTTCGATTTTATGATTTACTTTATAACTCAGCTATCCTGCTCTTTCATTGTATTTATGTAGTCAAAGAAATAGGAAACTCTTTTAAAATTGTCAAAAACCCAATTAATAGTGAGTGTAGAACGAATTGTTCGCATCTAAATTAAAATCGTTAAATTCAAAAATTAAGTTTAAAGAGTTCCTTCCTTTCACCTCCTCAAATATTCAAACCTATATAAATAAATGGACGTTCGATTATCATCATAAAGACAAGACAAGACAAGACGAACTCAAATTCTAAGACTTAAGAGTTCCTTCCTTCCACCATCCACATCTAAATAATCTAACAATTAAACCTCCTACTATTTAATACTATCTATCTATCTATCGTTCGTGCTTGCTATACAAAATTCATTCATTCATATAAAATTGATACCGATTTAATTAGCTGATCCATCCCATCGATCGGTACCAAATACTACATACATAAATAATGCGTTTAATTTTAAATTAACTCTTAAAATTAA
The DNA here is from genome assembly GCA_025631175.1 of Iris virginica. Taxonomy (NCBI): domain Eukaryota; kingdom Viridiplantae; phylum Streptophyta; class Magnoliopsida; order Asparagales; family Iridaceae; genus Iris; species Iris virginica. Next base: position 12,622 of record JAOTQG010175611.1, on the reverse strand, counting down.
TTTGTAAAATGGTTTATCATATATAGTTGGAGTGGAGAAACTCAAAATATCTAACCATCATTATCACTAACTAATTTACGATGAACGGAGTTCAAATCCTCGTGCTTACAATATACTATAATTCACTTAAGACTTACTTCAATCAATGACACTTAAAAATAAATTAGAAATATTAACATATTTCACACGTGAATGATCTATATAGTATATTAAAGTATTATTAATATCAATCCATACCAAAGTAGTTTGGACAGTGAAAACCTCTCACCGATCAAACCCAAAGAGGATAATAATAATAATAATAATAATAATAATAATAATAATAATAATAATAATAATAATAAAATAATTAATGCCCTAGAAAAAGAGAATAAAACGAAGAAATGGCTCCGTGCTATGGCTAAGAAAAAAACAAAATTAAAATCAAATCAACCGACTCAAGCAGATAAAACCGATAAAAAAAAAAAAATCGAACCAATCTATTGGTTTGATTTTAATTTATAATTTTAATAAAACCGAGAATATTGGGTTGGTTACGATTTAGTCATAATATTACACGTTTAAAATTAAACTGAACCGAAGTTATACTAAAACTATATTTTTAGTTTTGTTATACTCAATTAATTATTTATATATACTTATATTATTAATATATTTTCATTTTTAATAGTGAGTATTATATTTACATGATTTTTCACTCTTTTTATTTTACTCTTGTCTTTCTCCAATCAACTTTTACAATATAAAATTATGTTCACTGTAATTTTGTAAATTGAATGATAATTTTTTTTGTTGTGATCGAAAAAATCTCAACTTTATATATTGTTACGTCACCTATCGAAATTTGAAGATAATATTTTTTTTTGAAAATAAAAAATTTATCAAAATTGAGTCGAATAATACACAAAATTAAAGAGTCATTTTTCATATTATTAAATTAATTTTAATTTTAAAAAATAATAAAATTAATTTAGTTACGAATATGAATAAAACAAGTAAAATTAAACCATGTCAAACCGAACCATAACCACCCCGTCCGCGGGGGTGGGGGAGGGAGAGAGGTGATTTTATTTTGCAAAACAACCCAAAATAAAGAAAATCCCTCTTCTTGTTACTTGTCCCGCGCTTCCGCTTTCCGTTGTATATATTCACCGTCCGTACACCGTTGGGCAGTCGGTGAGGGCGATTCAATTCCAGTACTCTGTACTGTACGTCCATAAGAGAAACCCTAATAAATACAGTAGGGTTTAATATTATGCATATACATATATAGGTGAAGAAGATCAATGAATGGCTGGTTACACTAGCTAGCTAGTTAATACTCCTATGTTGAAACGAAACAAAAGTTAGACCCCCCAAATAAAATGTCGAAACATAAAGTGGTTGCGAGAAGGGAACTGTTGGAGCGATGGAGGGTCATTCAAGAAGAAGATGATGATGTCAACCAGCACCGTGACAATAATGCTGCTGCTGCTGCTGATCCTTTTAAAGAAGGACGGCACCTCCGCCAGCTTAAAGAAGATTGGTAAACCCTTCCCCCCCCCCCCTTTCCTTTCTATTTTTATTATTTTCAATTAAGTAATTACGACTTGGCTCCCTTTATTCATACCCAGGATTACTACTTTATCTCCTAATTACTTCAACGATACTACAACTGTTTGTGATTGAAAAACAAATTCCACGTTACCTTTTACGTATCTCCTATCCATTTGCACAATATTTAAGAAAAGTAAATTTGATGGACACAATCAAATGAAAAGTGGGTCCAAGTGAAATTTGCGCTTTGCGGACACAAATCACCTGCCAAAATAATATAATGGGCTCTTAAAATGTAACTGAGGGAGTACTATTTATTTGATCAACATTTTCTGAACTGGATGAATTCATAGCAACTGAAACTGCTAGATGCACCTGGGATTGATAGATTTGTTGACCACCCAAGTACAATCATAGTAACATCATCTACTTCCACTATTTGAGATTGACTTAATTAATTTTAGATGGATAGGCCCAACTCACTTGCTTCAGAAACCAATACCTCTTCACACCTTGTCAGTTCATGAAATATGTCTTCATCTCTCAGACTTGCAAAATTGATAATACTTGTTATATAACAGCCGACACGTACTACTAGTTCCTAACAGCATTGGCCAATGCAGCCACCAATTTTTTTGAAAGCACTTTCTTAATTTCTTTATTTGCAAAAATGAAAAAACCCCATATTTTTGTTCTTTGTCTTTAACATAGAAGCCATCTATAACCCGCCGGACGGTTCAAATTTTGAAATGAAGGTCTTCGTTTGCTGTTGATATCATAATTAATAACTACCTATTTGTTTTATATCGTGGTTTTCCTTTTCCCCTCCTTGTTCTGAAGTTCAAGTAATTACTACAAGGCAGCTTCTTCCAAAATTCTTTTTAGGTTCTCAGATGCATTCAACTTCTTGATTTCTTCACCAAAAGAAGATCATATCTGGTGTGGTTCTTGGGATTTGATGGGACCACTTTTGGAAACATTCTATAACTATTTCAAAGACGAGCGGCATGATTCTCCTCTGAAACTTTTGTGGAAGAGGATTTCAGAAGAATTGCAACAATGCATGCGGTGCATTTCTCAGCACCATCAAGCCATAGAAATGTATAATGCGGAGTACGAGTCGAGTTCAATAGGACCCCTGCTCGATGTTTTGAGCTTGCTAGATGAAGAAAGGGTTACAAATCACTTGAAGGAGATTAATGCAAAATTAGCACGAGGAGAGTTTGATCCAGACAGAGACAATGCAAAAATTGTTAGCACCATGTATGAGGTAAGAGTTTAATTTATAGAATAGTGAGAGTTGAATTTATATGTATTATGCGATAATGCAATAAAGTGACAAACTACAAATTCTTTTTGCCTTTTTAATTTAAATTTTATAGTTAGTAGTCATTGGTATTATTTAGCTTGTTTGCGACTGTTGTCAGTTGAATATGATCAAGTATGCATCTGCATAGTCATCTGTAGGGAGATATTGGATATAAGTATCTTAGTTACTCCCTTTGTCCCTAAATGAGTGTCTTATTTGGTTTTTGAAAAGTCAACCTAATTTATTTTACAATAATTATTTAATACCGATATTGTGTTTTAGATTCAGAAATTTCGATCTTTATAAATATATTAAGTAAATTATCAGTAACATTTTTCATAACTTCACAATAACAAGCCAATTCTCATAAAATATTGGTCAAAGTTGAATGAAGTTGACCAAAAAAAGTTAAATATGACACTCATTTAGGGACAGAGGGAGTACGTTTTTGGAGTAGGTCAGGATGGTGTTATTTTTCTAGTCTGTACACTTGTCATCTACTTTTTTAATTTGCTTAATTGCTGGTAAAGAGGAGGAGAGTCAGGTTTTGGTCAAGTAATTCCTTGCCAAAACCTTGTACTAAGGGATGGAGTGATCTGAACCTGCCACCTTGCATTTGTAGTCACATTATTTGTCTTAGTTACATATTGCAAATAAGCATGTGTAGGGGTTTTCACCTTCAAATATATCTTATTCTTCTTTTCTTTAAAGCAATATATGTCAGTATTGGTGTTATTTGCTTTCCAGAGTGAACAATTACTATTTGTGCTGTTGGATAGTTTGATTTTGGGTGCTTTCTATTTATCATTGCATTATTTGGATAATTCTGTATATGACTTTGCCACAGGTTTTGATGTTTCCTGTCTTGTTGGACGATCAGTTCTTGATTAATGAGTTTCAAATATTTATTGAAGCAATTGATGACTCCCATGAACTAACTTTGGCTGGCAATCAACAATACCCGGTAAACTGTCTTTATAGTGTGTTCTACTTGCTCCCTTTTTTGATCTTGAAATCGAATGCTGTTTTATCATGGCCACGATTATTTTTCAGGGAGTTTATGCATTATTGTTCCTTAAAAGCAGAAAGACACGTTCTATTGGATTTCGTTTAGCTGGGTACATGGGAAAATTGAGGTATTGGTTTCTGTTACGTTCAATCTCAACCAAACTGAATACAATGGTACTGCTTGTAATTTTTGTACATAGCATAATGCCTTGTTGGATTCATAATGAACATGGGTATTAATAATTATACATTTTATAGTTCATTGATGTTAGATGTTCCCCTGTCAGTTGCGCGCTGTATCTGCCTTTCAGCCAACTGATAAAAGGCATTGTGTTGTACTTAAAATTGGCGCGATTAGATTGCCTAAAGAATGCGAGTTCACTGAGTTGGTTACTTGGAATAGGGAGTATTGTAAGTATACGTTGAAGTTGATTGGTACTATAGCAGTATGAACTATTAAAGGTAAATGTACCTTACAATGGAGAGAAGCTGTGGAATGCAAGCGTACAATATTACTGGAGCAAAACTAAGTGTCAGAAATGAAGCTTTAGCGGAAGCAATATTACCAATGGAGAAGTACATATTGCTTGAACATCGTTGAAGGTTAGTTTCCTGGAGTACTAGGGGGTTATTTGTACACAGAATGCTGAGGTAAGATGGGTTATAAGTTTGGCATTACATTACACGTTAATCATTTAAGAAAAATGATATAGGTGGAACTTAGTTTGTGATTTGAATTAAAAAGTTAATTATATGCTTGTGAAGTTGTTACAGTCTATTAAGACGAGAGAGAGAGGACAATAGCTGCTAGTGTGCTGGATGAGCGATGGACTTTATTATCCTGATAATATGATCACTAGGATGTTATCTCGGAAACTTTATGGTCACTTTCTGCCGATTATTATGATAGAAAATGCGAAATGGGAAATTCACATGGTGTTTTTTAAAATTTGGAATGAGAAATGTTATTATTTTGCTGTTGTTTGATGGATATGAAGTTATGTTTATTGAAATATTGATATCATTGTGCATGGAGGTTATGCTCTCCATAGATCTTGATTGCGTTCTGTTCTTTTCCTCATCATGAATAGGAAAGCAGTGGACTTGGAGCCCTTGCACCCTTTGCTCAAGAAATGCATTAGTGTTTTGGAGACAGAGGTACCTTTGACTGCTGAGAGGTCAAGGCCAAGGATGCAGCTGGAACGAGCAACTGTATGGCTTGGGTTCAAGGCATTGTACGGAGCATTTGATCTAATCATAACACTTTCAGACATTTTTTCTCTTGTTTAGTCTACTGATAGTTTCCATTTTCTGTTCTTGAAGGCTTGGGTTCATGGAGCCTCCAGCATTTGAAGAAGGGATATTAGAGAGATACCCAAGTTTTCTGAGTATTGTACTCAACCATATTTGTGATGATTCACCTGAATTTTCTTATGCAGTCAATTGCCTGAGACTGCTTTTTGAAATGCTTGGTGTGTTTTACATTCCTCACTGTACTTAACGTGTTACACTAGTTGAACTTTTGTTCAATTCATAGTTTATCAATTTTGGTCTCTCCTTTTGTGCAAGGATGTAAGCTTTGGTTAAGAGCAGCGTTATCTCCAAGTGTAATGCGTGATACACTATTGGGTCAGTGTTTTCATACTCAAAATGAGAAAAGCCATAAGGACATTTTTGATCTTTTCCAGCCTTTTCTGCAGGTCTTGTGCATTGTTATGCCATTTTAAATTCAAACCTATTACAATAATTCTCTTTCGTGTACTTTCACTGTGCTTTAAACGGTATCAGCCTGTTCATGACATTATTGAAATCTAAATAACCCTGTGGGCAGTCGCTAGAGGCATTGCAAGATGGAGAACATGAAAAGCAACGAAGGCATTTCCTTTACTTTCTTCTGCATCAAGTGACTGTGAGCAGTAACTTCAGCACACTTATGAGAAAAAAAGCCTGCCAGGTCTTTTTATCCCTCTTGTTTGGCGTCTGAAAAACAAGGCATTTTGTTTAATGGTGTTGTGTTATTTACATATATCCATTTTACTTCTTTTATTTCTGCTATTTATTGCAAAAGTTGTGTTTCCAGATAGCTCTTCGAATTATTCACCGAGGGTATAAGATGACCCCTTCCTGTCCGCCTTTTGAATGTGCGCACATGTGGTATGCTGCTTCATTCTTCTCAATTCTACTTGTAGATGTTTGTCAGATTTATATCATGGTTGGACTATGTCTTTAATGGCACTTTCTTAATTTTCAAGCGTGAGTGTCTACTACTCGAAGAAGCACCGACACTGAATCAATACCAGAACAGAGATTTTTTCAAAAAAAATTCCAACATGATATGCAGAGGCTTCTTGTTTTTCAAAACAAATTTCAATTATGCAAATCATATATAGGTATTTCTCGGTGTGCTTTCTTGGCCAATATTCTTTAGATTTTATGCTGCAATCATAACTATTTTTCAACATGTTTTTTAAGACGCCCGAACAATGTGCCAACTCTATGCACTCACAAATTCACAATAATGCGAGTAGCAAATGCCAGCGGGGTGACTTGAATCCAAGACCTTCCCAAACCAGAGCTCTAATACCATGTTAAGTTACCGACTCATCTTAAAAGCTTAAGCTGTTACATAGGGACCCAACTTTTTATATCAAGCTAACATTGATCAAGTAAGATAATTTGAAAACCCAATGAAATTTAAAATTGCTTTTAAAGTATCTTGGTTGAACAATTTCATTAAAATTTTGTTAGCAAACAACACAATGGCAACACCCAGAATTTAGTTCTCTGGTTTGAATAGTCTTTATTTTCATTTGGCTCGAGGCAGGATAGGAGGAACATGAATAGCAAAAAGTGGTAAACAATTTCTACTGTAGGTTCGCAGTCTTACAGTTGCAGGCAAGCACCTATGTAAGAAAAGAGAGCACTAGGCAAAAAGTTGGCAACCATTTTTATTATTAGATACGAATTCTCTTCTCCTTCTGTTTTAGTTGCAATGGAATTAGTGAACCTACATTTACTCCTTTTTTATTCATTTGCAAAGCAGTAGAAAAAAGTGTGGGCCTCTCAAATTTGATTTCCTAAACTTTTATCTCAATAGAACGTGTAAAATGGAGACAATTGGGTTCTGTAGCTGAAACTGAATTAGTGTGTAAAAAAAATTATATCCAACTAGTTCATGTTTGAAGAAGAATTTGTTTCTTGACCTGGATTTCTGAAATGTCATCTGCTGTTTCTTTGTCTTTTACGGCGCAGGGGTCCTGCTCTTGTGTCCTCGTTGAAGGATTCATCACTTCACTGGTCACTTCGACAACCCGCATTTGATTTGGCTGAAACTATTTTAGTCTCTGATGCAGCTGCTTTAGTAACTTCAGTTCTGAACAGCCGCATGCCTGAAAGTACTGATAGGAGCATGCCTATTGAGTTCAAAGATGAAGATGACGAAGAAGAGCTCTCTTTTGCTCAAGATGTTGAAGAGAAGGATATCAGTTGTTGGAATGAATTCAGTGTACATAATCAAAATACGTCTCAGGAATTTGGGTGGTGGATGTGCATTCCAATGTTATGGTTTGATGTTCTAGCTGAAACTGATCCTTCAGCTCTTCCAGTATCATTTTCCAAGGCTGTTTTCTGGGCTTTATCTCGGCTCTCTATAGTGGAACCTCCGACCAGCACCGAAATGTCTCTTCCAGTCAGAAATTGGTTGGCCATCTGTGTTCCAGATATTTTGCATCTATTCGGGTGGAAGATACCATCCGGTTCTGACGATGGTGGAGTTGGGAAGGAGTCTAAAAACTCTGTCAAGGTCTCAGCAGCATGTATTCCTTTAATAAGGACATTCAAGAGGTTTGCTGCACAACTCTTTTAAGTCAATACTTGCATAAGATTGTTCGGATACTCCATTTATCACTAAAACCTTCATTTAGTGATTTGAGACAATTATTATGATTTTAAACTAAATGTGACTCACAGGTTAACAGCCCATTTTTCTGTAAGAATGGAGCAAGGTGAACTTCGGAAGCAGTGGACTTGGGAACCGAGAATGGCTGAAAGCATAATCCTGTTGCTTGTAGATCCTGACGATGTAAATACTTCTCCATTGAATATCTCTGGATTCCAATTCTTGAATTGATTCCTGGATATATGTGTGTTTCTTGGGGAAGGAGGTGTATTTGTTTCTCTGTCTTTTAACACTTTTTCTTGCATATAATAATGCTTTTTATGAGTTTGGCCATGAAAGTTTATTGCTGTCTGCAGAATGGGAGGCAAGTCGGTAGGCGTATCCTTGAACACGTTTCAAACACAAGAGGCCTTCTTTGCGGTTTGCAGTTTCTATGCTCCTATGCAGCTTCACTATCAGCCATTTTCCGTGGGCTCAGACATGCCCTGCAATTGGTACAGCATTCTTCGTTCTTCTTTGTCTGCCAAAAGCAGTCATGTTTTTCAGTTGTCAGGTTGTTGTGTTCAATTTGTTCTACTTCTACATTTGGTTTGTTGATTACTGTTGCAATTATTGATTCTTGTACAAGGAGTTACATACATAACCTTTGCTAGTGCTGTGGAATTAATGTTTCCAGGGCTCTTGCCTCATATTTATTGCTTTATCTTAATTGCAAAGTTATGGACCTATTTAGCATGCAGTGATGCTATTCCTTCTCACTGCTGGCTTCTTGTAGTTGACTTTGCTTTCATGACGGATGTTCATCCCCCATAATTTTTCAGGTTCAACTAGATTCGGTGCTACTTCAGTTCCGGAGTTTACATCATTTTTTCTTCGTACTATACAAATTACTTAAGGAAGGTGTAAAATCTAGCGAGAGCCTGCCCGGAAGTTCATCAGTGGCAATAGATATCTTAACTCAAGGTGGATTTCTACGGCAGCCAGTCTTCGATTCATTAACTGAGAACAATGAACGCTTGTTAAAGGTGGATCCCGCATCTTGGAGGAAATTTAGCTTCTTAATATCCGAAGCTGCATGGCCATCGTTTTGTAAATGCTTGGCAGCAGGGAAAACATTTGTGGATGACAAGATATCTCAGGTATGATCTTGGACATTAGTCAGGTTAAAAAAATTATGCACTATTTAGCATCTATATTTCTATGATTTTCTTTTATCTTCCTTGCCCTTTGGAAATTTATGGATTAGTGTTTACTTGCAATGCACGTCTTTATGAAGTCATTAGTTTCTTGTTGAGCCAGTCGAACAGTGGATCCGTGCTTATATAAAAACTCTACTTGTCTTTGATGACATACAAAAGCTATTAACGTTAGGTCCATGAATAAAGAAGTTTGCTTCGAGGGGGTGGCAGGGACTGCAAGGTTCTCTTCTTTTTCCTGCCATTTTGGTTGTTCGGATGGTGAGATGGCGTATTAGGTTTTTTTTTTTCTTAAATTAGAGCATTTTGACTGCCTATTGAGCGATTATCTAGTGTTGCTCACAACAGTGAGCAGAATATACAACAAAAATAGACCTTTCCGATTATTGATCTGGCACATAAGACATTTTCAACTAGCGCTAGCCTTGTGCCAGGCTCACAAAACCCTCACCTCTTGCAAATTGGGAGTCTCAGGCAAGACGACACATGATTGAGCCTCATCTCCGCTTACGCACGCTGTTAACAACCATGGGTGGCACACATAGATGATTAACTTGTGAACTCTATTCTCTTTAGTATCTTCTAAAGTTTGTGGTAGGAAGCTTAGTCATTCAGCTCTTATTATGCAGTTTGGTTCCACTAATTGTGCATTCTCTGACATTGTTTCAGATGTCCTGCATCCGTTTACTTGAGATTTTTCCTGTTGTTCTCGAAACGCTTGGTCTATCTATCTACAAAAAATCCGGAATTCCGGGCATAGTGGTGGAAAGTGATGCCGACTTTGAATGGCTTCATGATTTGATGGACTGGGGGAAGTCATCACTCGCTGTTGTACTTAGGTACTGGAAACAGGCAGTGCTTTCTATCCTTAATCTATTTAAGGAGATCGGTGCTGATAATTCTACTCCGACAATCATAGCCATTGAGAAACTTATTCTATGTGGTGCGTTTATTTTGGACTAGTTCTGACAGATTGTTTTTGATATTTGTAACAATTATCATCATGTTTTCATGCTCTTGAAATGCAGATAATGTTTCAGTGGATGAATTGACAGAGCAAGTATCATGCCTATCCGTTTCATTAATTAATGAGGCTTCTCTTGCAATTGAAAAAATAAACTTGAAGCCAAAATCCTTAAGATCTGAAGGTTCCTCACTCAAGGTAAATCCAGATACTTCGTCCCTGGTGGTTGCAGATGCCCAGATTTTGGAAGCAGCAACTTCTGCTAGAAAGGAGAGAGATACTGTTATAGTTCTTTCTGATGATGAGATGGACGTGAAAAATCCTGCGTTTGATGCCATTATCTCTCATCCTGGGTTAAATCAGTTATTGTTGGAAGGTAAAGGTGTGGGTTGTTGTACTGCTGAAAGAGATTTACAAGGTGAAGTAGCAAGGAATGATGTTTCCAGGATTGTGTCAACAACTTTAAATAAAGAAGATGATCCTAATTCGGCATGTTCTGTTCACCGAAGTGTGGATACTGATAATAGTATAGTTAGACCTGAAGTAGTCTCTGCGGGCAAACCAAAATCTCTCGATGGCTTGAGGAAAGAGAAGACCCTATCAGTTTCAAATCCCTATTTGAAGAGATCGCCAGAAAATCTTATCAGTTCCAAAACTGTTGATTTGTCCACGTCCCAGCGTGCATCCGGTGTGAAGAAGGTATCCGATGAAACTGTCTTCTCAAAAAACATGGAAGACAAAGGTGCCAAGAAGGTTTCAGGAGTGAGTGATAAAGTCCTCAAAGAACTGGTATGTGATGCTGAAGTTGATCCATGGGAATTTGCCCTAAAATCTGCAAGGCGTCAGCAGTCACATTCGATAAAATCAAACGCTAGTGGTCCAAAACGGCAAGTCATTCAGCTGAACTTACCTGTGGAAAATAGGTTTTCCCATAGATTGGATGGTGGACATCAAAGATTCAAGCCTCCAAGGCTAGATGACTGGTATGTGCCCATCTTGGAGATTGATTATTTTGCAGCAGTGGGTTTAGCTCCTGCAGGTGCAGAGGAGAAGCCTAGTGCTGGGAAATTAAAAGAGGTTCCTGTTTGTTTCCAATCACCTGATGATTACGTGTCCATTTTTAAACCTCTGCTCTTAGAAGAGTTCAAAGCCCAGCTGCACAGTTCCTTTGCCGAGACTCCTTCTTTGGAAGAAATGTCATGTGGCAGTCTCTCTGTACTGTCAGTTGAGAGAATTGATGACTTTCATGTTGTTCGTTGTGTACATGATGACACTGATATCACAGGATCGAAAAGCTGTTTGGAAAACGACCTCATTTTGCTTACTAGACAACCTCTGCAAAGCTCATCCCATGATGTGCATATGGTGGGAAAGGTATGTATAATTTTTTAAATGTTACTTTTCACTACATGCCCTCTGTTCGGATGGGGTTTTATCTTTCCATTTCTGATACCCATGGGGTGAAGTCTTGAGGTTGACAGCCAATATACAACATACAAGAAGTAGAATCATGCCCATATTGACTCTTTATGGCTACATATGAGTCATATAAACAGCTAAATGGAGACGAAGATTTGAGAACCACCAAGATGTTAGGATTTTGGCTTATTGAGTTTTCTTTTTTCTTTCTTCCCTGTCTTGACAAAAGGCGAAATTATTATGTCATGAAGAGAAGCCAGAATAAAAAGTAGAAAAAGTGAGAAAGAATACAAAAAAAGGCAACTCTAAAACATGTCTGCTCTCCAATATCTAACGAAATCTGCGATAGACAATTCTTGAAAAGTTCCAAACCTCCGTGCCCAAAGTGAAGCCCTGAACACAATCTTTTCCATAGAAGAGTAGGATGCGACACATGCCCTTGAGATTCCTTGAATTCCTCTCTATCCAGATATTCCAGAGCAAGCTAAACACAGCACAACCTCACAAGATCTTAGCATCCCTTGCACAGCCAAAACTGAAATGGTTGATCATACACAAATCTTGGGTTGTCTGGGGAATGGTCCAATCTTTACCTCGCACACCAAACAAAGAGCTCCATAACTGCTAAGCCACGAGGCAATGCAAAAACAGATGATCATGGGTCTCGCTGCTTCTCATGCACATAACACAGACATCCAGAGATAAAGCCTTGTTCAGTCTGCGCGTTGCTGCCGGTCATTGGTGTCGCGCCCCGAGTCCCGTGATCCCACGTTTCTCGAGGAACGGCCCAAAACGATAAACGATAACGAATGTGACATCACATACAACGTTCTTTTACTAAGATTTCCATGACATTTCTTTTTTTCTTTTTCATTTCTATTTCCATACAACATACAACTCTAGGCTATGTGATAAGAGTCTGATACTCATACATAATCAACCACAACCACACACTATCTATTTACATATATACATGCATACACAATTTACATGTTAATTTACACAAGCGTGACGTCATGAGTTTCGAGCTACAGGCTCATAAGGAACCAAAAAATATCTATACAAGACTCCTAAGACGCCTCGCTTAGCTCCAAAAGACACGTCATCCAGTCCTGCCACCTGGAAGAGACAAAAGAAAGGAAACATGGAACACAAAGGGGTGAGCTAAATAGCCCAATAAGAATTCCGCCAACGTGGCTAGGATACAGGTGTATCACTCATAACACGTGTCGATGTATAAAAGAGTTAATGACACTAAGCAACTATATACAGTAATATCGATGACAACTCAG
>JAOTQG010175391.1:0-17180 GCA_025631175.1 Iris virginica | reverse complement strand
TTTCACATCACGAGGGCAATTTAGTCTTTTATTTCATAAACTCATATCATCTCATATTCAAATAGTGAACAGTGCAAAATCATCATATATCATCATATATCGCATTCCTGATCTGCCCCTAAGTGTTTTACCTGCAACTCCTTGTAAACCAAAATTAGATATTTATTTGACCTTAAGTTATTATCTTTCTTTTTCCTCATCTTTCTTTTTGTCTGTTGGCGTACTCCTTGTAAGTCAAAGTTCTCACTGTCAACTTTGTTATCACTTTCTGTTTTCTTATACTTGAATGCTGCATAATGTGAGACAGTCAATGTTTACATTAGTGAGCGCTCCAAAGAGAAAACGGTAAACATTGATGTTTTGGCAGATGCCCATCCCGTTAGTTTCAATTCTAGTGTCAGCGTTGATACTGGAAAGATCCTTAAATGGCATGCTACTTTTTCCAGGATTATTATCCTCTGATATTACCTTCCATGTATGTTTTAGTTTTGTTCGTTATTAACTCCCTGTCTGTATTGCATTATTTGTCGGATCGGCTGTTTTTACCTAAATACAGTTGGAATAATGTTGTAGCCTGTAGGAGACCTAAGCTTCCCTGGATATAAAAGATAATCCTAACAAACAGTGTGGTTTTCCTTTTTTAACTCTGTTGGCTGTAAAAGCTTATGGAAAGTTGACTGAATACATACTTCTGCCAATCAGATTAGCCAAAGAGTTTATGAAGTGATGAGAGGTGGCGAGGCTTCAGCTTCAGTTGGTGTAGATTCATCGGGAATGGATCCATCAAAAGTTCATTCTGGGAAAGAAAACAATGCTGATGTTAATGGTTCCTTGGAGAAAGCAGATGGAGGCAATCGTGCTGTTGAGAGCAACGGAAATACTAGGAGCAAGCCGTTTGAATCGTATAAGAAACGTACGACAGTAGTTGTTAAAAGAAGAAGCTTCTTAAATGTGGTTTGCGATGCGTTGGCTGAGTACAAATACGTGGGTCCCAATCAGAGGGCTGATTTGGTACTAGCTTGCAGGTATGTGATTTTTTGCTTTTGTGCTGATTCAAATTAGTGCAAAATCGTCACTATTCATGAATGACAAATTTAATACACATCTCTTGTATGGATATTTGTTTCAATTGATGGATCAAAATACGCTGCTATCCCCTATTTCCTTCCTTTTTTTTTAATGGTCTTCCTCTGTTTTGTGGTTACAGCTGTTTCTTACTATGCATGTCTTATTATAAATGACTATCAGGTTGAAGGCTTTTCAATAAAATGCTATTCTTATCGCACACTATGCCTGCGGGTGGCTGGTTTTGGATGCTAAAAGGGTCATATAAAAAGCATTCATACTCTTCTACAGTTTACTAATTTCCAGTGTGAACTTGCTAGAAAACGTTCAAAATAAATCCTTTACTTGATGTTGACCCGGTCTATGTGCTTCAAATTGCTGTTTGAATTTTAATAACCGATGAAATGTGTTTGCCGTAACTCTTACTCCAATCATGTGAAGCATTTAGATGAGACATGGGGACATAGAAACAGACAACACTTTCCTGTGTGGAATATGACAGCTCTATGACTGTATGTACAACCATTAAATTCTTTTGTTCTAGGGGTAGTGCCTACACTGGGTGCAGTTCCTGAGGGATAGTTTGCGGAATTATACTCAAATTGTGCAGCCACTTATGTCAAAACTAAGTCAAGTTTTCTCCCTTTTTTGCAAGGTGCATCGTTGAGAAACCAACCTTTTTCTTTTTTCCCAAAAAATTATGTTTCCATTGGGTCGAATCGAAAGAGATTTAGCTGCAAGACAGCACATACTTCGCTCCTCTAGGACATAGCTGTACCTAAGTCGCTGTCAGGGACTTTCCATGCGGCAGTGTAGGGGATTCACATATGCATTTTAGTTTGGATATCTAACAGCTCGCAAATCTCTTGTAGAATTCGTTCTATATTACAATAGAGCGTCCATCTGTTTAAAACATACGTATAACTGGCATCGATAAGGGTTAAACATGCATGCTCTGTGTGCCCTTAGACACCCCATTTTGGACCATTTAATTTAAGTTACTGCATATTATTAGTATTTATGTTATTGTAATTGTACTTGTTAAGAAAATATGGATATTTAGGAAAAATATAAAAACAATTTTTATTTACTACTCCCTCCGTTCCACAATAGTTGACCTTTTAGGGTGGAGCACAAAAACCAAGATTTGCTTAAATATCTTCTATTATTCCACTTTTGCCCTTCAATTACTCTATAGTTAAATGTCTCTTCAAATTCTCCCTTCATTAAAGATTTGAGAGTAAAGGGCAATTTTGGAAAAGTAGAGCATAAATTTTTAAAAGGACAATTCTTTTGGAACACTTTATAACTTCTAAAAGGTTCACTATTGTGGAACGGAGGGAGTACTTTTTAAAAGGAAAATAGAGGATAAGAAAATATTAATTTTTATTAAAAGAAAGGGAAAGGAAAATTGTCTTTCATCATTAAAAGAAAAAAAAAAGAGAAAAGAAATTGAATTAAAAAAAAAACCGAAAATAATCAAAGAAACTGAAAGGAATAGAAAAACAAAACAAAACCAAAAGGGAACAACAAAAAGGGAAGAAGGAAAGCAACTTAGGAGAGGAAGACCGAGAAGTGAAAAGAAAAGAAAAAAGACAAAAAAAGAAGAGAGAAGTCGTCGAAACGCAAGATCAATTTCAAAAGAAAAAACAATAAAAACAACAATCAATTAAGTATATTGTAATGGCAGCCTACACCCTTGCAGGCATTACTCACCATCAACTCCATCCTGACCCACCCTCTCTCTCACATCCCTACTGAAGTCGTTCCATTCATATTGCCATGTCAGCGGGAAGGCTTTACCCATTTTCGTGCAATAGCTTGGGTATTTGACATTCAGGATTGAGCTAAGGGAAGCCTCTAGAAGGATCCTATGCGCGTTTTGGACGTTACCAAAGGTTGAATCTTATCTATTTGCCATTGGGGATTGAGCTGGGGGAGCATCTAGAAGGGTCCTAAGTGCATTCTAGACATTACTAAAGGCTGAGATAATCCAAATGCAACTCTTAGGTGAATCTTATCTATCAAAATTCACATCAACTTCCATCTAAACCATCCATTGGGGGTATATTATTATCCACCTTATACCCAGTTCTACCATCTTTTGATTCATTCATCAAAACTGTAGCCTACATCTTCATCCTCTCTATAGTTAACTAAAAACACAAAAATCAAACACAGAATAGAGCACTCTACAACAAGAAGGTTTCAAGATTATTATTCTCCACCGGCAAACCAAATACAAGAGGAGTACACCCCTTTGAAGTCCTAAAGCCTTAAAGATGGACTATAAGTCCTAAAGACAAGAGGATGAAGATGTAGTCTAGGGTTTTGATGAATGTGTCATAAGTTGTGGACCTTGGTGTTTGCATTGGATGTAAAGTGGGTAATATATATACCTCCAATGGATGGTTGAGATGGAAGTTGGACTTTTAATGGGTAAGATTCACTCAAGAGTTGCATTTGACTTTCTCAGCCTTTAGTAATGTCCAGAATGCACTTAGGACCCTTCTAGAGGCTCCTCCCTAGATCAATCCCCGATGGCAAATAGCTAATATTGTCGAAACTCTGAACTGGTGTTTAAGGCTACGTAACGCACATCCGTAAATACATATGCAGTATTTGAACCTCTAAGCCGTCTCTGCTACATTCCTCCTGAAAAGTTGAAAAGTAATATATTGGTTCCATCCATCACATGAGATAGGGTGATCACTGGTTAATGGGGGCTGATCGGAACTGGTGGACTGTTAGGTGGATTGGGACTGAATCATAATTCTAATGCCCGAGATTTTAGTAGTAAGCAATGATAGTTCTCCCGAGCTTAGTTCAATGTTACCTCCAAATGGTTAAGGCTGGAATTTGCATGAGTTGTGTCCAAATCTATTCATGTCTACTGTTCCGCGTAAAAGTTCTCCTGCATCATCCTGTTGATGTTTGTGCATAATTTTGTGGATGTCTGATGCATGTCCAAGGTCCTATAGTGTATGCAGCATACAGAAACTTGATCACCTACGTCCTTTTTTGATGTGTATATAATCATTGCATAATTCTGTTATTCAAAATCCGTGAACATGTATCTGTGGTTCAATGTATCTCACTATATCTTCTTGTTACTTCTATTACCTTGTATTGTTTGTGTTCAAACTTGGCCATTCTTTATCCACAATTACCTTCCACTATAAGATGATTCTTACTCTGTAAACAGGTCAAAATCCTATAGACCCATCTGCACTCTTTTCGAAATTAAGTTGTCACCTCTATTCGTAATTAACTTGTCATCTCTATTATCAAAGATCAAGCTTCTGAGGTTTGACTTGTTGGGTAATCTAGGATGGAAAAGTCCAAAGGGTTCATATATTTTGATTAGGTGACCAACCCACTATATTATCTCTCTGGGGATTTGGTATTTGGTAAGTTGATTGTCCAGTTGAACATTAGTAAAAGGTTCAAATTTCTAAAAAAAGTAGAAGACAGAGAGATGACTTTAGTAGTCCCCATGCTCATGCATCATTCTTTTCATGTTGAAATCTGTATCAGTTTGAGTCTGCGTTTATGTTCGCTTCTATCTCTGCTTTTATGTGTACCAGAAATGCAGCATCTTTCTCATGTCCCTTCAGAGGATGTGCTTTCTTTCTTGTTGGGAGTTTTTGAATCTGGTTGTTTTGTTTCATGGACAAAATGTTTCTAAAATATCTTCAATGATGGTGACATGCATTGATAGTTTACATATGATGAACAGTGTAATTGGTTTCTTTGTCAAAGAATTATGCGTAGTAGTGTTCATTTTTGATGTGGAAGTACTGATCTTTTCTTTCTATCTTTCAAGCTCTTAGCATAAACCTGCTTCATAATTTTTATTTTCAGGCTTAGGATAACTCTACTTTACACAGCTTGCTCAATACTTAATTTATTCATTAAATATATTTGTTTCTTTAGAATCCGAGAAAGGAAGGAATCTGTTACGGTGCTATTGTGCGGCACAAGCGGCTGTGGAAAATCTACGCTTTCTGCATTGCTGGTATATCTTGTTCACTTCTGGAGATGCCCTTGATACCATACATTAAATAATACTTGGAGTGAAATTCCGCATCTTTTATATTTGTGTCAGTTTCCATCTGTTGTTGCAAGGACCCCTCTCTCTCTCTCTCTCTCTCTCTCTCTCTTTGGGGTTGGGGTGGATGGAGAACACTTTATTGAGGTGTATAAGGTTGATGATCGTTTATGATGGAATTTATAAGAACAGCTCCCAAGTGAGCCATTCTTTTTAGTTGTATTGCCTTCCAATAGTTGTGTTTACTATGGTGGTTTGAGGATGCATATTTGGTTAAATGATCATTCATATGGTAAATCATGGGAACAAATTTCCCAATGCCCATCGTTTTTAGTAGTACTTTTTCAATGGATCGTGGATTTATCTTTGAATAATAATATATTATTTTTATGCACAATATCTCATACATAAGATAAGGTCAATTAACTTGTCAATTATTCGAAGTTTGCAAGTTTAAATGAAGGAGTTGATGTTGAAGCAGGTGTTCATTGGCACTGCAGCATGCTGCATCTTGCTTGAGCACTAAATGTTGAGTGGCTTTAGAACACAGGAGGCTGGCATTTTATTGAAACTTGATTATATATATGGTAGATCTGACCTGGAATGCTTAGGTTTTCATCTTGTGGAAGCAAAATCTTTACTTCTGTTTTGAAGTATGTTAATCTGGTATTGTTTTCTGGGCTCTAACCTTTCTATATCAACTTTTACAGGCTAGCAGTGTTATTTACATTGATTGTATATGTGCTGCATCTGGCCTAAGAAAAACTCTTACCTCTATACCGAACAATGTTAATCTGGTATCCTGTCTAGTCTTAGAATCATTCTCAAATTATTTTTACAGGCTAGCAGATTAGGAATTACAACTGTTATATCTACCGACTCCATTCGGCATATGATGAGAAGCTTTGTTGATGAGAAACAAAATCCCCTGCTTTGGTCATCTACCTACCATGCTGGTGAACATCTAGATCCAGTGGCTGTTGCCGAGGCTAAGGCCAAAAGAAAGGCCAAGAAATCAGGTGGTTTTTCGCCGCCACCATCAAAATTGAGGAATGATTCATTTGATGCACCCAGCGAAAAACTTGCACCACAGGAGATTTCCACTATAGCTGATTTGATAAGCTCGAAACAGATGGCTATAGAAGGATTTAAGGCGCAAAGTGAGATGGTGATTGACAGTCTTGATCGATTAATTACAGCATGGGAAGAGCGGAAAGAATCAGTAGTTGTGGAGGGGGTTCACTTGAGCCTAAACTTTGTGGTATATATAATATTGTGCCATTTGGATACATTAGTTCCTTTTTCCTTTATCCTTGGTGGCGATATCTGAACCACTTTTTGGATTTTGCAGATGGGCTTAATGAAAAAACATCCCTCAATTATACCGTTCATGATATATATAACAAATGAGGACAAACACTTGGAACGATTTGCAGTCCGTGCAAAGTACATGACATTAGATCCTGCCAAGAATAAGTATGTGAAATATATTAGAAATATCAGAACAATCCAAGAGTATCTTTGCAATCGAGCTGACAAGCATCTGGTTCCGAAGATAAATAATACAAATGTTGACAAGAGTGTTGCAGCAATCCATGCTACAGTTTTCAGCTGCTTAAGAAGGCGTGAGACTGGAGAGCTGCTTTACGACTCTACCACAAACACTGTCACTGTGATTGATGAAGAGTACAGGAATCAGTGTGTCGCCAATTCAATGAGCTCCAAAGGAATGTTTCAACTGATTCAAAGGCAAGGCTCTTCGAGGCATCTGATGGCTCTCTTGAATACAGATGGGTCTGTAGCAAAGGCATGGCCTGTTGGTTCTGTAGATGCCAATGGCAACGCCATTTTGGGGTATCCCATGGAGAATGGAATAGGGACACCAATGTATGGGCCGTTGCAGATCGGGAAAGCTGAGCCTGTCAATTTGCAGTTTGGCCACTTTGGAATTAGTGCTTGGCCAAGTGATACTGGCGGTACAAGTCATGCAAGCAGTGTTGACGAGTCAAGAGGTGATGGTACTGATAATGGAAGCAGGTATTATTCTTCATGCTGCAGCTCACCCAAGTACTCCGATGGACACGCCAAGGAGGTATGTTTTGTAGCAAAGTTATCACCTCACAATTGAGATTAATAAGAAATGGGTCCTTTCATAATTGGAAAATGGACAAAATTTTTATGGTAGTTTCCTCTCTTGGCAAAGGCAATGCTTCATATTCCTCATTGGGGAAGATCTGATGTTGGGAGAAGCATCTTGTTCATATGTGCTATTTCTAAAGGTTTGGTGCTCAAATGAGAACCTTAGGACCCACTTTTAACCGTTAAATTAAAAAAAAAAAACGGCTGAGATTAAATGAGATAAGATAGGACAAGGGGTGTCAAATCTGTACTTTCATTGAACAGCAAGGCTAGAACTGCCTGTCCATTCACTCTTGGCTGAAATTATATTCCCTTTTAAAACAATGGGTGGCATATTCATAATTACTGATTTTTCATTTTTTTTAGTTATTTCTCGTTCAAAGGAAAATATCTCATTATTTATAACTTCAAAATGAAATCTAATTACAGTTTCTTTTTTGAAATTCAATTTCCTTTCAAACAAGATCCATGATGAATATATTTGGAGTTAAAAAAACACACAAAGAGATGTAAGCAACTTTTCTACCGAATCTTCGTATCTTCATGAGATTTAGTAAATAATTTTTCAACTGAATCTTTGAATCTTCATGAGATTCCGGGTGTTTTTTTTGAACCAAAATATATACATGAGTGATCTTGTTTGAAAGAAAATTCAATTTCGAACAAGAATATGCAATTAAATTTCATTTTTGAATTACAAATAATGAGATATTTGCATTTGAACGAGAAAAAAGTAAAAAAAAAAAAAGAAAACGAAAAATGGATTGTGTTGTAATTGACGAGTTTGCCCCTATGGTTCTCACAGTTCTCACTTTAAGAGGTTCTCATTGGAGTAGGACCTTTGCTTTTGTAATCTCCTCTAATCTTTTGCGTGCCCCTCTTACTTTCAGTTGAAAGAAGAGCAGTCAGTTCATGGAAGCGATGAGGAAGTTGATGATTCACCTGAAGTGGGCAGCGATGAGGATCTTAGTGATGATGCCCATGATCAAATTCATGATGAGGTACTGTAAGCTGTATGCGCTGAAGTTTGAATATCATCTTATTGTTATGAGAGTTGGATCTAATTCTTCTAGGACTAGTTTAGTTCTTGTGTTAGTATGGTTAGTTTAGTAACTGTGTCGGGCCCTAATCCTTTTGAGTTCAGGATTTAATTCTAGCAATTATACTTGTAGTAATCTGTTTAGTTGATAAGAAAGAGTAAGATTATTGAATTTGTATATTGTCCTCCCTCTTCGATCTTTACATTAGAATTAGTGTGTGAAACTGTAGATGGTATCACTATCCTAAGCACTGCTGCACTGGTACGCAAGTATAGAAGCAAGACTCGACTCTGGCATCAGTCGTGCATAAAACTGATGTCAGAGTCAGTTCCTATTAGACATTGAGAGTTTGAGCTTTCCAGAAAAATGCGGTGCCATCCAATTTGTTCTGAAATCTGGTTAGTTTAAAAGAGTTTCGGACAAGGCTTAAAAATCATTGGGCTTGGTGCCGTGCTAAACTCAGATCACAAATCTGGGTTTGAAGAGAGCAGGTGAGTTAAGATGTGTAGGGTGACTGAATTAGAAAAGAGACAGTGCACATGATTATATTTTAGTATCTGAATGTGGACAACGGCAACATGTTGAGTTGGGACAACCACGGAGAGGGGTTCTAAGGATCCGTTGATTTCGGATCAAAGGTTTGCTTGCAAGGATGACATACGTTGTTAATTTTCTGACAGAGTTACGGGTTTCTGTTTTCTATTTGATGACATTAGACAAAATCATAAATTGCTCAAAGAATAGCATTAGGGATACTTAACCATTTTGAGGAGTTCTGGGGTATATTATGCCAGGTATGGAAGTTTATTGCTGTAATTGACATGTTGATCAATGCAAGTGGCTAGAAGTGTTTGATTAATATGGAAGTCTGTAGTATAGTTTGTTATTCCAGTTGACATGCGGTCAAATTTTTTTTGCTCAGTTATATTCAGTCAATTTATTGGGAGTCGACTTGAACTGTCGTTCTCCAGTTTAAAAGTTAATGTAAATTGAAAAGTTTGCTTAATCTTGGAGGACTGGTTCTATTAGTTGAGTAATTCGTAAGGTCTCCTATGACAAGTTTGGTAATTTATCCGGAAAAGTATAATGACAAGTTCGGTAGTTGGTCCAAGGCAAGTGGTCTGAATTAGTAACAAGTGGACCTACACCTGAGTTCTAGGGGGAGTGTTGTGAGACTTGGGTCATAATCCTTTCTAATTTTGTGTTGGTATGGTTAGCTTAGTAACTGTGTGGGTCACAATCCTTGAGTTTAGGTGTTTAGTTTTTATAAGAGCATGAGGTTATTGAGTTGGTATGTTTTTCATCCTCTTTCGTCTTTACATTGTCATTGTGTGAAACCCTACGTGTGAAGTTCTAGGTCTCCCCTAACATGTTTCTTAAGTTGACCAACTCCCGTCCATGATATTTCGTGCATATGTTATGCGAAGGTTGGAGAGAGGGAGTGAGTTATTGTGTTTTGTGGTTCTCTCAAATTTAGTTCCTTATATACCTTTTTTCTTTATTCTATCTTGCAGATGGAAGGTTCAGTGGATGAGGAGTCCACTAAATCAGATGAGGAGTACGATGATCTTGCGATGCAGGATATTCAAGAGAATGGCTACTGCTCTGATGACGAGGAAGATTCCAGAGATAGCCATCTTTCGGGTGACAAACCAACTGATGCAATTAATGACAACCGTGCAGAGAAGTATCGGCAAAACCTGGACCGCTTCTTGAGCTCCAAACTCGAGCTAATGCCAGAGTCACCATGCTCTTACTCTTCTTTTCGCAAGGAGAGAAATGAGAAGAGATCGATGTCAATTGGTGGCATGAGAATCAGAAGACGTTCTCACAGCATCTCATCCTTAGTGTAAAGTCACCATTCCCTGTCAGAAGTTCCACAAACTTAGTGCTTCTAGTCTAATTTGTTCAGGCGTCGGGGTGTTTTTCGCCCCAATTTAGTCGTCCTAATCTTCGTCCTGCTTGCCTTTCAACTTTTGAGGACTAGGTTTTGAAGTTAATGGAAAATGGATCGTCTCTTTGTACGTCGTGGGTGTCGCCATTTTGCGTACCCGTTTTTGTTGTTCCTTTGCTAGGATAAACCGAGGACAGAAGAATTTGTAGGTTATTCTGCCATTTGCAGAAATTAGTAATTTGACGAACCTTTCTTCTGGATGTACATCTACGAGCAACTGCAGGGAAATTAGTTATTAGCAGGCAACAGCTAAATAAACAAAGCTGTTCCCAGACTGAGAAGCCAAGAATATCCGATTGACCTGTAAGTTGCATGAAGGTGCTTCTGAAGTCGTAAGGGTCTTCTTGTGCTTCTGAACACACCTGCTGAGCACAGGTCATACTGGAAGCTACTTATTTTACGTCCTCCGGTTCTCGTTCTCGCAACACTAATTTGTAAAACTAGTGGGTGTTCACTTTGATGACTTGCTTTCTGGGAGCGGAAGTGAAATTTGTTTCTTGGACTCGTACTCGAGAAATATTTGTCGGTAAGATGGTTGTTTTTCTTCTCTCTGTTCGCTTTTTGAAAATTTGGTTTCGCTGAAAAATTTCACATGTTTTTTGTACTGTTTATATTTTATTGGAGATACCTAAAATATTTGTGAGAGAGGAGAGAGAAATTAGAGACGAGAGGAGCGAAAATTTGTGTTGGGAAGAAAAAAATTGAAGAGAGGATCCTCTATTCCACTCGGTATATCACTACTCACATGATAGTGGGATCCAATAATAATGGGACCTACCATCATGTGAGTAGTGGTACACAAAGTGAGACATAGTGGGACAGAGGATTCGGACTCAAAAAACTGAGATCTAAAATATGTGTGAAAGGAGTGAGAAATTAGAGATAAGAGAAGAGAGAGAAAAAATATGATGAGGGAGAAGAAAAAAAAAAGGAGAAAAGAGGAATAAAATAATGATAAGAGTAGTGATAAAATAATAGGGTATGTGAGGAAAATGTAAAGTTGGCATTTTAAAAAATTAATGTAATGAAATCAAAAATGAGTTTTTTAATAAAAAAATCAAAATTCAAGTAAACAAACTCCGTGGGAGAAAATTGCAAGAAAAATTTTGATCTACCTTACAAACAATAATTTTCATCTCATATTATTTTCGTGAATAAATTAAACTTTAGCTTATAATTTTTGACTCAATTTAAACCTTGTATTAGGTAACTGTCAAATGTTACTTGAATACGTGTTCATTTCACGTGGCAGTCCACTTGAGTGACAATACGATTAGGATAAATATTCTGAAAAGTATATATAAAAAATCTTGTACAATTTTTTTTTACTTTTCATAAAGATAATTTAATTTATTTTAAAATATTATATATTATGAAATTATTTTAAAAATATACAATTCATAAAAAAGCTTATTTTTATTAAGTTTTAAAAATTATATTATAAGTATAATTTCTGATTTGATTTAAATTTAAATAGTAATTTTGTTCACCAAATCCTACGATTTATATTTTCAAATTACTATACAGTATAATTTTAATTCAAATTTATATCAAATTAAAAATTAAATTTTCATAAAAAGTAATTTTATGAATATTTAGTTTTATATATTAGTTTTTATAATATACTATAATTTAAATTTATATTAAATTAATTTTTTATGAAAAATATATTTTAAAATTGATAAAAATTTAAAATAAATTATTACTAAATAATTTGGAAATGGTTTTTGGGGGAGGTAGATGGTTCAGGGTGGGTGTTTGTGGAACAGTAGGGTTTGGGGTAGGTTTAGGAATGATGTTTGGTTGCATTTGAGGGATGGTTTGATAGGAATGTTAGAGGATTTGGTTCAGAGGCTTGGGTTGGCTGTTTGTTGGTCAATTGGTGCGTATTTTTGGACAGAGGAAGGGTTAGGGCTTGTCGCAGGGTCAATATAAAATCCTTTTTGATTTGGTGAATTTTTGCAAAGAAATTTTTTGATTTGGGTTGAGGGTTTGAGAGAGAGAGAAAGGAAATGGAAGGTTTTTGTGAGTTTTTGAAAATGGAAAGGCAGTTATTGTGAGAACATGTTCCTGCGCCCTCGATATTAGCAAATTAACGCTAATTGGGTTTAAGAGAGTATGAGGTGCTTAATGAGAATCTAATGTGTATGGACCTCTTTAGTGATTACTCGACTATTGAGTGAAATCGAGTCTTTACATGTATTTTATCTTACGTTCGAGGGCTAAGTTACGAATTGGTAAGTAGTTAGACATCCAATTTGTCCTAACGATCTCTAATAATGTTCTAGCATGTAAATTTCCTAAGATTGGTCAAAAAAAAAAAAAAAAAGGTGATCAATGGTCTAATGAGACTCAAAATTATGCTAAGACACACAAATAAGCAAAGAGTCGTGAATCTCATCATCTCAATCATATTAAACCAAAGCAACAAAATGCTCAAACTAGCATAGATGAGGGTAAGATGGTCAACTAAAGCATGGATGGATGATATTTATGTGTTTATCATAACTATCTCCTAGAAAGAAGAAAAACTCTTAAAATCATGGAAAGTTATAAGAACACATGTTCATCCTTACCTCAAGATCATTTTAGAACCAAATTTTGAGGAGAAAAGAGAGAAGTAGAGATCTACTAAGAAAGAAAATGAAGAACAAGGAAAATAAAATCTAAGAAGAAGATCCTACTCCCAAAACATACTCTCATAGATCTACATTTTCAAGAAGACATATTCATCGTAGTAAACACGGCGAAGTATTTTTTTATTCATTATGTTCCAAGATCTGCAAAGATCATTACAAGCACGCTCACATATATATATATATATATTAATTGCTAAAAACAACATCCTACTAACATATAAAACCATACAAAACTACAAATTCAAGATGTACATAGTATTTAGCAAGAATAAACATTCTACTACATATCTTGTCAAGAGAAGAGAGGGAGGCTAAGCTAGAGTAGAAGAATTACCCAAGAGAGAAGGAGTTAATACCTATTCCTTTGCTCCCAAAAGAGTAGTTACAAGCTCTATTGAAGAAAGATTATTTCGTACAAAACAGATCAACAAAGGAGACCTTACAACAAGGAATGTACAAAAGTGAAGATCTCCATGAAGATCTGCAAATTGATTGTATTCATGGAACAAACACCCCGCCAACTGCAGTTGCTCAGAAACGTGAACACAGATCTATTCATTACAAACAGATCAACTAAGGGGATCAAAGCAGCACTCAAGAAGGCAAAAATGCATAAATTGGGAGATCAGTTTTACAACGTCAGAATTGATTCATCAAGAAAGTCACAATTCTTATGCACAAAAATTCAAGCCTGTTTATTTTTAATTTACTGTCTCTACATTCTAGTCAAGGGATGTTCCGTTGTTAAGCTAATCTAATTCTTCCGTTGTAATTACTCTCTTAGTTTAGCTTAATCAGCATTACTGTTCCTTAAATATTTATATCATTAGAACAATAATATCGTTATAGTGTGTCATGTCACATGAAAAGGGGACCTCGCAAGTAGATATATGTCACTAAAAGAGTGTTTGCGAGTACTAAGATTAGAGTTAAGCACAAAGGAACATGTGATACATTATCATTTTGTGCCTTGGATCATTAAATAAAGTTACTAATCTTTTAATTTGACTTATGATTCTAATAAAATATCTTAATTTAACTGATAAATTCAAATAACCTGACAATTTGACCGACGAATTCAATTGTAACCAATAGTTATAATTATTTTTACAAATTTGCCCCCTGAAAATTAATATTCTCGTAAAAAGAATAATCATTGCAAAAATATATATGCTTCCAATGCATTTAATTTCAAAGAGATAACATAATGACTTTACTTTTATTAAATTATTTCAAAAAAATCTTATAATAAATAAGATAATTATTTTTAATATGAGTGATAATTTGAGATCCAATAAATTAGTGGTGTATTAAATTTGTATAATTAACTTATTTAATAAGTTAACTTATTTAAATAAATTTAAATAAATAAATTATTATTCATTTAAATAGATTAATTATATAAATTTAATAAATCTACGAAGTATTATCTTAAATTATCATTCTTAATTTTAACGTATCATTACATTTGAATATTACTACATCTTACATATCACATATATTTTTAATATTACATCCAAATATCATCAAATATCATATATCAATATCAAATACTTTCCATATATTATCCCTACACCAATATACTCTCACTAATCAATTCAAACCTTTCACATTATATTCTCTCTCATCTTTCCTCAATTCTCTTCTCATATTCAAAATTTTTATATCACATTCTTTTTCCTCACATTACATTCAAATCTTTCATATAATAGGATCAATTTAATTTTTTATTTCATAAATTATATCACTCATATCATTTTATATTCATATTATAAATAGTATCATATCATTGGATAGTACCATATATCGTATTCGAACGACAAGTATCATTCACATATATACGCATTCAAAATTCCTTTATTAACGAGACCCGGTGGTACACGGGTCCATGCTAGTTATTGTTATAGCGTCTTACTTTTTGACTGTAGGACAGAAATGAAGAGTAGCATTCTCCTTGGAAACTATGTCGTCGGCAGGTTAAGTGGCTCCCACATTCTCACGTGGCATGGCGCGGCGGCACCAAATTTGCTCACGAGAAACACGGCCACGTGGTAGCCATGTGATGCCATCGATCCCTTCCGCCGTGTCATCGTCCAATATGGCAGTAGGTACCACCACCGTCCTTTTTTGGCTTTTCCATTTAAACACCTCCGGATTTTTGGACTGCCATCGCTGCAAAATATACCGAGCGCATAGGCGCTCCTTGCTAGGAGCGCCCATAATGTACATAAAACGTGTCCAAAATGTACATAAAGTATGTTCTGAATGTACATAACATATAATACATTTGTTACGTACATTATTTATACACTCTTATATAAATTCTGAATACTCTCTATATATATTGTGAGAGCTTCGTGCTAGGAGCGCCTAGACGCTCGGTATAAAATCTGCCCACACCTTAGGCCTTTCCAAACTTTACGAGTTGGAGATTTTCGGTCCCACATCTCTTTTGCATGTTGATAGTTATTTTTTAATTTAGTTTTTGAGATTTTATAATAATTAAAATAAAAAATAATTATTTATAAAGTACAAAAATACTAAATATAATACGATTAACTATAAAAGAGGACTGCTTACTATCACTTTGACTCATAAAAAAATATTGTACTATTTTCGCTTCAAAAAAGGGGTGCGTACAATTATTAATTCATCAAAAAGGGGCGCGTACTATCATTAATTTATCAATTTAAATCCACTCGACCAAATTCCCTCAAATTTAAAAAAAATATAGGTCATTTAATATCTAAGAGAATTGGATCGGATGAAGTTTAAAATAATTTTTGGATTGAATGAGATTTAATTTGATAAATTAATGATAGTACGCACCCTTTTCTGAAAAAGAAATAGTACGATACCTATTTTTATGCTAAAGTGATAGTACACAAACATTTTTTATAGTTAACCCAATATAATATACAATATTTTATGATAAAAATAATTTTTATTTAAGTCTTATATAACCTTTTAAATAAAAAAATAATAATTAAATTTATAAATACTTAATGCAATACACAAATTATAATTTTAAATAAAATTCGGATCAAAGTTAGGGTTTTAAATAGATTGAGAGTTTATTAACATTAGAGAAAAACTAAAATCAATCCAAATCCAAATAAATCAATGCGAAATAAAATATTCAAAAGTTAAAGCAGCTAAGAAATCAAATTATTTTAAAATCGAAGAGCTGAGCACGAATTTACCGTTACTGCATGATGGAAGGAACTTGAAGAGAGATCTGAAAAATGGTGTTCTTGTTCGTGTCTATACGTTTTTTGCAAAGAGAGCAATTGGAACCGACGAATGAAAAAATCAAAAACATGGTCCTGAGTTAATATTTTATAAATTGGTCCCCTTCTGGTAATTGTGATGCTTTTAACAGTTGAGAATGAATGTTTTTTGATGATAGTCAAAAAGTTAATTCAGATCCTAAATAGTTTGATTTTTTAAAAATTTTTTCTTTCAATAATTTATCAATTGAGGAAGAAAAAGATGAAAGAGAGAGAAAGTATGATTTTTTTTTAAAAAAATTACGTAGTACGAATAGTATTATTATTTTGAAACAGGGATAAAATAGGGAAATTAGTGCTTTAAAGTTAGTAAAATATATAAAAATTGTGTATTACATATAATTGTGTTTTATACTTAGCACTTGTATGCTTTGTAAATAGTCGCTCCCTTAAAATAAACAGTAAGAGAAAGATAGATACAAAAATTGTGGGATCAATGAGAGAAAAAAATCAAAAATAAAAAATCTGAATAAAAACTATCCAGAAGAACATGCCATTAGAGTTCAGAGTTTACATTTTAAAGTAATGAATATTAGTTTAATATTTAAAATTTAAGATATATGATTAATATTTAAAATTATAATTTATGATGTAAAATTGAGTTTTAAGGAGATGAAACACTAAATAGAAAATTCGAACCCAAATTTTACCCATTTATAAATTTACATTGAATTCTTTTAATTCGAGAATTAGCCGCACTATACAAGCCGCTACGTGTACTATTATGTACTCCATTTATTACTTTTTAATAGTAATATGTTGTTAAAAAATATTTTATTATCATGGATAATTAAAAAAGTAACCAAAATGAGTAATTCATATATTTTAATGAATAGGTGGGATATATAGCAAAATTAAAATAATATAAATAATAAAAGGTTAGAGGTAATGAATAAATAAATAAATAAATAAATATATATATATATATAGGGTCTTATTACGCCAAAACCACAAATATCGTACAAACGTACGAACCAATTGTATCTTAGTATACTTTTGTTG
>JAOTQG010175281.1:0-17181 GCA_025631175.1 Iris virginica | reverse complement strand
TTGAAAAGATTTGATTTTTAAAATTTTGAATTTAAATAGATTTGGAATCTCTTCAATTATTTTGAAAAGATTTGATTTTATCTCTTATTGAAAATATGGTATTTTCCGAAAATTATGGAATTTGATAAAGAGTTATAAAGAAAATTGATTCCTCTCACTCTCATCGATCACTCTCTTAATTCAGCAAGTTTGATGCACGCTCTGGAAGGGCGTATAGTTCTCTATACACCTGGGCGTATAAAATAATTTTCAATGGTTGGGTTTGACTCACTCTCATAGTCCTATTTGGAGTAGGAGAGACGACTTGTACGGTTTGTACCGAAATTAATCCTATTTATATTATGAAAGCATATAGGATTAATTATTTATGATGTATTATTTAAAGGGTATTTGTGTTGTATTTTAGATAAGGAACGTGGTTAAAGCTAGGGAATCTTCATCACATTCCTTTCAAATCCTTGAACCAAACAATATGCCCTAAAACTCGGAGCTTGAACTGGTATATGAAGATCAAGTTGACGTTGTTCGAGAATGAAAGGATCGATTCTCATATCAACCCGAGTTCAAACAAGGTTTTTGAGCTTGAGCTCGATATTGGCTCATGAATATCTTGAGGTTAAGCACGAAAACTCAAAACTCACTCTAATACGACTTCGATAACAACCCTAGCACGTTTACCATATATAACCTACATTGAAAAAATTGGCATAAATAATCATAGCAATAACAGTAATATATATTTTGAAATTGAGAGTATTGTACTAACAAAAACTTTATTATATGTTCAAACCATAAAACTAGTACTAGTACATAATTTTGGTATAAATACTATCACAAATTTACAAAATAACAAGATAGAAATGTATCAATACTCCACTGTTAGCTTGAAATATTCATGAACCTTATTAACAAGAAGATCTGTAGGTGCAATGCCTCCCGTGGATCTCATTTGAAACTCCATCAACGAAGTTAATTGTAGCTCTTTATAGATCATTAATGTATCACTTTAAGATCACAAAATTCATGGGGGCGAAGAAGTTGAGAACAAATGCCGTCTGTCTCGTAATGCAGGACCGCCAATTGAAATCGCATCCATATTCGCTCCCAAATCTCCGTTGCCCAGACAGTAATATGCATTATAATATGCTTAGATGCTCATAAATTAATTTGTGCAATATTGATGGATATAATTGCTTAAATAGGGACATTCTTTGTGGTGGTGGTAGTTAGATCATGCGTTCGCGACCTGACAAGTTTATATACGACATTCAATTGGCATTTATAGGTTTACGGAGGTTTTACGATTAGCTATTCAACTGCATGCAAGTTTTAGTATGTTTGGTTCAAAAAAACATATATGAGAGCATTGCGATCAAATTGGAGTTTATTTTAGTGTTCTTCTTTAATTATAGAACATATATCAAAACACAAGTTCACACACTTTTTTACTTAAGTTAATAATGTTTAATTTATTATTTTTATATATAATTAAATTAATTTATTATTCTTTAATTATTATTCTACTTTGTGCTTTGAAATTTATTTATTTTTATTTTTTTATAAATTATATGTATTACTTTAAAATATTTAATTAACTTTTTTTACCTCCATCCTCTCGGGAATTATACAGTAGATTAGAAATAATTTGTAGATAAAAATTAATGTTAGTTAAAGAAAAAGAATATTTATCTTAGATTATTTTAGAAAAAAATGCGATGCAAGTTTAATAAGTAAAGAATATTTGAGATCTGTTTGG
This sequence comes from Iris virginica, assembly GCA_025631175.1. Taxonomy (NCBI): domain Eukaryota; kingdom Viridiplantae; phylum Streptophyta; class Magnoliopsida; order Asparagales; family Iridaceae; genus Iris; species Iris virginica. Next base: position 15,425 of record JAOTQG010175281.1, on the reverse strand, counting down.
ATGATATATTTTAAAGAATATTTTTTGATGTTTTAACTTATGTGTAAGATAGTGCCGTCCCTGGCATGGTCGAAGCGATCGACCATCCTGGGTCCCCATAATTAGGGGGCTCCAAAATTAATAAACTAATTTATTTTATGGGATCATTTAATTATAATTTTATTTAATTAAATTTATAATACAAAAATAAGCGAGATATTGTTAAATTAAATTAAAAAAATTCTCTTATTTTAAAAATAAATGTATTTTTTTGTAGGTATTTCAAAGTAAGTATTCATTTTTTTTGAACAAAAAAAAAAAAGAGTTTAAATCACAAATTGAACCCACAAGTAATTATCATATCTATCCACATATTTGTTAAATCAACTAATTTATTAAATATCGTGCAATTCAAACTTAGATATTTATTTTAAAACGAAAAAAATATAATTTTTCATGTCAATTATAAATGTTTAATTTAATATATATTAGTAGTTCCTTCGTTTCAATTTTAACTTAATATATATTAATACTCCCTCCATCTTAATTTTAATTTAATATCTATTCATACTTGCTCTGTCTCATTTTTTTTTCTTATTATCTTTCATTGATATTAATGATATAGTTTAACATATTTATACTATTAGAATATTAAACTAAAATAAATTTAGAAATGAGAAAATAATTTTAGAGTTATCAAAAGTAGAAGTACATAAATTTTAATGATCTTTTATACATTACGAGTGTAAATTTAAAAATTAGCACATGACCTCCTAAATCTGAAGGACGATCGTGGTATAAGAAACATAAATTTTAAAATAATAAATAATATGAAAGAAAATCATTGAATATAAAAAATATTTCACGTAAACAATAAACTTAAAATTTATCAAAAATAAAAAAATTAAAATAGGTCGTCCAAACCGTCCCCTACGGTTTCCCACAAAACGGATGGGCACAACAAAACTCAACACTAGGTCCAACTCCAAAAGCCCAATTACCAAGTCTGCAAGCAAAGCTGAAAGCGCACCAGAATTAGAACGGCGCACGTTAGCCTCCCTCCCCCACTCCGACCGTCGCAGAGAGAGGGTGGTGGGAGAGAAAGATGTGGGGGTTCTACGTGATATCGCTGCCGCTAGCTCTGGGAATGGTAATACTGACGCTCAGATACTTTGCCGGACCTGAAGTACCGCGCTACGTCATCGCCACCGTAGGATACACCTGGTTCTGCTCCATCTCCATCATCATCCTTGTCCCCGCCGACATTTCCTCCGTACGTTCCTCTCTCTCTGTCTCTGTCTCTCTCTCTTCTCTCCTAGCTCCACTTAGAATATTACTCGCTCTCTATTACTCAACGTTTGAACGGGAGTATAACTTGATTACATTTTGAATCACAAATTTACTTCTATGTACAAAGTTGTGAAGGCTGCATTTTGATGACTTGGTCTCGGATGATTGTAATTTTATCACCTGCAATAAATTGATTTGATATTAAATAGTGATTTGATTTAATCTCATGTTAACTTTATATGAGCTGGACTATTCGATCGCTATGGATGGAGCACTGAATATTTTGATTGGAATGAAATACATTTGCTTCAAAATTTGTAGTATTTCCATTTCGTCGTACATGTTCTGGTCTGATAAGAGTTTTGATTAGTAAAAATGAAAAAAACTCGCAGATACAGAGGACTTTAATAAACAACTACGACACTAAAGGCAAGACGAAGATAATTGCAATTGTACCTCTGCATGCTGTAACACCATGTGAATTTAGTTTAACATCTTAAAATTTTTAAGTTCATATTTACCCCAAGAAAGGGGATTATTTTGCGATGATATCTCGCCCCAAGAAGAGTTCCCCATTTTGTTAGTGATCATGAAGAGAACGCGACACTTATCTTCGTGTGAAGGGAGCAGATATCATAATTCATAATCTTGTAACTGAATTGAATTTTAAGAAATGACCTTGATCTTTTATTTATTTTGGTAACCGTTAAGAAACTAAAATATTTAAAAGCTTAAGCTATTAGGGTATGGCTCGACAATGTACTATGTCAAGCTAACACTCCCCCTCACATGACTGGCTCACATGTAGAGAGATAAACAAAGATGCCTCACTTGGATGCCAAACTCACAATATGGGTAACAAGTTCAAGTGGCTGACCTGAATGCCAGACCTTGCAAACCAAGCTTTGATTTAACTAATCATCTAAAAGCTTAAGTTGTTAGAGAGGGGTCAAACAATCTATGCTATCTTATTAAGCACAAAAGTAAAATGTTGACCTTAATTCGATCAAATGAAATTAAGAAACTTTTGCTTCAATGAATAGGAGGAGTCTCATATATAATTAGTTAGTTGGTATAGTTGATTTGAAGCACAAAATTCAATGTGTTGAACAGAATGTTTGGAAGTTGGCTTTGAATGAAATCTACTCTCTAGTTAGCCCTAATGGAGCTAGAAGTGAAAAAGAAGAAAAGTGGATATGGTCTAGTCAAGGGGATCAGACCTCCTATTCAGTAAAACAAATCAACTTTAGTATTTTTCATGCGAGAAATGAACCCTTCAGAGATCTTCAACATTTTGTACTTTACCTTTGACTTGATTTATCGAAATTGACTTTTCTGCTTCTTTTTTGAAGCCCTTTTCGAGGTTCAGTATGGTGCTTTACCATGCAAGTAATAATTCTAGTTGCTTTCATGCCGAATAATTTAGAATGGCAGCTTTTACTTTCGAGTTTACCACATTCCAAAGATGTTCCTACCACGTATGGGAATTTTATCCACAAACAGAATTGCGTTATCATCATTATTATAATTATTGTTGTTGTTGTTAATGAAAAGTTATCGTCTACCTCCTTACTACTTCCACCATTGTGACAGTGAAGCAGTTTTATGCAATCTCCAGTAAGATTGCTGATTGTATAAAATAAATAGAAACTAATTAAGTGTAGCTGTTTCTCTTCACTTCTGTACAGACAATAATTGGTCATGACAACGGAGGCATCTCTTTCTTTTGGAGCTGGTCATATTGGAGTACCTTCTTGCTTACCTGGTACGTCATGTAATTTTAATTGTGGACTGAGTCCACCTATAGATGTTGGATTGATCTTGGCTGGAAAGAGTTAGATTTTCAGAACACAGAAATAATAATTATTGTCTATTGTTGTAACTAAGAGGTGTCAACAGACTCCTCACTTTCATCGAGAAGTATGGGGATTGCAATTACGATGGAGCGGGGAAGTTATTAATGGTGGGAATATTGAAGCATGGAAATTCGTTTCATGTGTTTTTTGGATAATGGATATGTAATTGCACCAAGTGGTTCAAATATGACTAGGACAACAGTTTTTTATCATCTAGGGAAAGTGATAGTTCATATACTCAATAGGTGGACAAGTACGAGTGACTAATAGTGACTTTTAAATACTCATGTAAAAGTTCCTTCATACCAAAAAGAATTGGTCTACTTTATACTTTTTGCAGTCTCTCATAATACTCCAAATAACTTGGAATTGGTACCAGATACTGGCACGAGAAGAAGTTGGCTGATGAATAATGCCTCTTCAGCTTCAACAGTCTCCTTGAGTTTCTTAAAACTCTATAATTTTGGTTAATCTAGGCAACATTGGTTGGGCAGGTAGCTCAATGCCTCAACCTTCAGCTCTTCGTCATGGCATTCTCAAACAGTATAAGCTTAGTGTCATGTGTTAATTACCAGTGAACCAATTTGGTCCTTACGCACTCTCAGGAAACAGAACGAAAACATCCATTGAAGTCTCATGATCTGCGGAATCCTCTTTGACGGATCAAGAAGATTTACAATCAGGTATTCACGAGACATTGGTCTGTTGGAACCTTAGTTTCTATAAGAATCTTTTTGAACCGTGGAAATTGATTTGAATTGGTCATTAGGGGAGATTGCAATCTCGGAAACATTGGTGAAGCACATTAGCTGAAGTCTAGGTCTAGCCATTGAAATATTTCGACTTGGGACTTTCTTTCTTTCTTTTCCTTTTTTTCTTGTCTGGAAAGAGGGCCGGGGTGGGGGGGGGGTACACTAAGATTGTTACTTGCACAAAGTTGGCAAGTTGTAGATGAGTTATTATATCTAAGATGAAGATATTTATTTACCCATTAATATAGTTTCACTCAGGTAACAAAAGTTCTCGCACTACCTGTCTGAAGCTTAATAAGTGATGGTCTCATGGAGCTGTTCTTCCACTCGCAGAAATTAGTCTTGTCACTATTATAAGGCTACTTGCACTGAATATAAGATGTTTAAAAGTCCTGGAAGATTGCTATAGTTAAACATAGCAATCGTCGAGTTCAACCCAGGGAACATGAATAACAAAAACGGCCTGTCACTGTTCACCAGATATTGACCCGTGAGTGGCTTTACTGTACTACAAGTAGGATCCTGGCTTGTATAGGGCTGGACAAAGTGGTGACATATAGCAGCCTTCATGTCGTCCTAAGTTCATCCTGCTTGTAATCTTTCTTCTACTTTAATATATTCCTCTCTTTTATCCAAAGACAACGAATCGCCCTCAATCCTTGTAGCAAGCTAATCGCCTGTCGGGGCTATTGAGGTTGAGAGGTCTTAGCTAGACTTTTGAGAAAGCTTATGATTGAGTGAGTTGGGGTTTCCTAGGCTAGGTATTGGGTAGGAGGATGCTGTAGGACATTTAGCTACATAGACTCTTATGATCAACTCTGGATCCCATGCAAAAACCCAATGACCGAATGCCATTTAACACACCTTCATGATCCTAACTGTCCATGACAGATTTTAGTTATTTATCATTTCAGTGAGCTTAGTCCTAGTAGTATTAGTATGATCATAATTTCAGTCCTAGTAATATTAGGAGAATAGTCATATTTATCAAATAAAAAAAGAATGACAAAGATAAAATATATAGGAAATTAGTCCTCGCCTATAAATAAAGATGTGATTGCTCATATATAGTCACTGAGGTGATTATTGAACCCAGATTGGCTTTTACGCTAATTACGAGTCTCACTCGCTTTCCTTAATTTTTCTTCTTTTGTTTCTACTTTTAAATCTTCATAATATTTCTCTTCGGCATCAATTTGATAACGGGCCAAAGTTTTGGGCATCATTGAACAACGATCATCTCGCCTTCTCTTAATTCTTTGTTTCGTGATTTCGTCTTCTTTTCTCATGAATCCATTCCAAAGATCACTAGCAGTCCGCACATAAATCTTGGCTCACTTTGGTGCAATAGCACAGTCAACACACCTTTCTGTTTTTATCACCCATCAAACCCACTGGTTTTCATCTATGTAACATCCACAGTATTTTGGAACCCAAAGTGTTGAACTCTCGAACCCAACAAAACCCCTGCCCAGTAGCTTCACTGGGGGACTGGATGGAAGGTTCTTTTCAGGTGGAACTGTGGATGTAATTAAAAGATGGATTGTGTCTATGCAAGCGAACTGGAGGCGACTCCAAAAACCCGCTGTTAATTCGTAGTAATTATGTTGAATGGTAGAGGTAGGGCAAGACCAAGACTAACCTGGCTGTCAATAACAGGAAGGATGCGGTTGCTGTGTGGTTTAAATCTTTGGATAGACTTATAGTAATAAGTTGCTAAAAAGGATTTATGTAGCCAACCTCTAGTAATTGGGCAATAGGCTTATTAATCGCTATGCATGTTATTGATTGAATATTTTCTTACTAATGCTGCTTTTATTTTGTTTCGAGAAGCTTTTTGATCTTTCAACGTGTATTGTTTCCATATGCTCATATAGTGATTAGACATATATTTCCATTGACCAGGTTAGTGGCGCCCCTTATCCAGGGTTTTGAAGATGCTGGGGATTTTACTTTGAAGGAACGGCTGAAGACTAGCATCCATGTGAACTTGGTCTTCTACTTAATTTTGGGATCCATCGGGCTTATTGGTCTTATTCTGCTCATTTTGATGCATAAAATTCGGTTAGTTTCTTGTTTTACAAATTTCCATGTTTGGGATTTATCTTTGTTTCCTAATATATATTGTATGTGTTCTTTTTTTGGTTGTGACATTCTATGCCAAGTATGCGACCAACACTGCCAAATGGTGGATGATTATCTACAATCATCAGCCATGTACTTGCAATGTAAATTTGGTTATTTTGTTTAATCTAGGATAGACAAATGGGAAACAATTTATCCTGGTAAATAAGTCGACAATTGAGATTTTTTATGTCTGGGCTCAACGTACTAACCAAAGTCCCTTTTTAATTCCTGAAGCAAGAAGGAAGTTAGAAACATTTTGGCAAATGTTGTTTTTCCTACTTTTGATCACCTGGCAGTTTCTCTATAAGCATGTTGCAATCTCTCTTGGATGTCTTTGTGAAACTAACTTCCTACAGCGGGATCGAGGACTTTTGATTTCTATATTTTTCTTTTCTGAGGATTAAATGCTGCATGTCCACTTGCACAGGAAAATTGGATTCTTTGAGGCTCTAAACTTAAATCTCATTTAGGTTGAAAGCCAGTGTCGATACCTAAAGCAGTGACATTTCCCGGTCAGACTTGCTTGGTTTCTTTTGGTTGGGTCTGTTCTATGGGGTTTTACTTTTAATTCCTTTTCTGTTTTTTTTTTTTCCTTCAGCAGGCCAGCTTATCCTCCTCTTTTGTACATTCTATTTCGATAATAAATTTCTTCTTTCATCAAAAAATAAAAATAAAATCCTTCTCCTTGGTTAAGTTGCTCCTTTTTGGCTTCCTTCATCTGTTCTTATTAGGTTATAGTCCTTTGTTCTCCAGTCTTCTTATTATCTGCATGAGCAGCATGGGATACTTTGAGATTATTATGATTTCCTTGTCTTGATTATGGTTTGATTACACTGTTTGGATATTCTGCAGTTTTAGCTTATCAAGGCTCTTTGGCTGCAGAATTAGGCTTTAAAATTGTTGCATGTGGCTATGATTAGCCCTGCATCTCAAAGTGTGAATTATCAAGGTATTAGGATTAAGATTTTCTACTGTATTCCTGCCCTCATGGTGGATCTTTTGCGAGTATCTAGATCACTCTCGTCTGCTGTGTCTTGTGTACTCTTTATACTCTCCATTATGGTAGAGGCAATGCATAGCCTGAGACTAGCGGGCTATTAACTTGAACATCTTGAACGTTTTGGCTTGGCTACCTTGGTGCTGGAAGCCCTCTACTGTTGGAAGATTAAGATGCAACTTTATGAAAGTTCTCCCATTGGGGTGGGGTGGAGTGTGGGGAGGGGGGGGGGATCTGGACCAGCTTCTAACTAGATGTTGTAGTCTGCTGAAATGGTAGTACCCCTAACCTCTTTATAATTGGCTGCTAGTTTCTACGCTTCAATGATGGAAGTATTGGCGCTTTGAATGTCATAAGAAGAATGTATTTGTTGGAGTAACTTATTATTTGATTGAAGGAGGTCCAATGATGGGTTATTGAACTTGTTTGCCCCATTAGTATTTATAATACAGCATATATTAGACAATCTGGACTGAAGAATGGAAAGGCTAAATAAGGGCAGCTGCTGTAAAGCCATATGAATGTATCATTCATGCTAGTTGTTGGTGTTTGGTTGATAATGGTGACTTGTTGATAACATGTGAATATTTATCAATCCATTTTAACTCCTGCGAATCTGTTTATCTGTTATGCTGTAAAGTCATTTGAAAATCATTTTGCTGGACTGAAGAATAGGAAGGCTTTCACAAACGTTAGCTGCTAAAGTTAGATAAAAATCACTTCGTTCATTCTTGTGAATAGTGTTGGTGCTTGGCTGATACTGGTTACATATTGATAACAGTTAACTATCTAACCCCGTTACTCGGTGAAGATGTGTTTCCCTTAAGACATTGTGTGTTTTCATACATAAGCATGCACCATTGAATGCTATCAAGCTAGCTGGGATTTTCTGTTAAGTCATTCTTTCTGTTCCCAATTTTTTTATTATAATATGCTTAGACTTCTTGCTTGGTGTCTGCATTGATAGGAGTAGAGATTTACTGGGTCTGGCCATGGCATGTTCAAATACTTTTGGACTTGTAACTGGTGCCTTTCTCCTTGGTTTTGGCTTAAGTGAGATTCCGAAGAGCATTTGGAGGAATGCTGATTGGATCACTCGCCAAAAAGTTCTTTCCCATAAGATCGCTAAAATGGCAGTGAAACTTGATGATGCGCATCAAGAGTTATCGAACGCCATTGTTGTAAGTGATTCTCTTTATTTACATTTATTTCATTAATTTAAATATAATAAACACTTTGTTTATTTTCTCTTGTATTCTTATTTTCCCTCTGTCAATCATTTAGTCCAGGGTTGAAACATTTCATTTCACTTGCTCTACTTATGGACCAGGTTTTGGCAGCACTATCCTATTTGTTTCTGACATCTTTGGATGCACTTATCAATTGATAACTGAATTTGTAGGAGGTTTTCTTTTTTGTTACTTGAACAAAGTTTTAAAGAAAATCACATCATTAAAATATTCCCTTCAATCCTTATATCTTAAAGACAATCTGTTTTAACATGTTTGCTATTTATATCTAAATAAAACACTCAAAACCACTGTATTGTATGCATGTGCCATAGTTACTTGTTTCTTTTAGTGCATTTGGTGACCACAATATTTGTCTAATCAATAAGTGAGGAACCAACAAAATATCTTTCAACACACACACACACACAAAAAAAAAAATCCATACCCCCTTTCAGAAAAAAGGTTCCATTGTTATCTCTTCACCATGCCAGGCTAGTGCATTTCCAACATCATTGATATTGAGTTTCACACTGCATGTTTATATTGGGGGAATGCAACTCTTCCTTTGTTATCTCTACAACGGATTAAGTGAATTCATTGTAGATTTATGTGATATTAATATGTATGTCAGGTTATATTGAAATTATATGGTTCTATACCAGTTGAGCTCTTTTGGAAGTGTACTACTATCCTAAGCAGGGGAAAATATTGTACGTTTTCATGTGGTTCAAGTTATACTCTGCTTGATCTTTTGAAGTGCTCAAATTTCACGTGGTAACTCTGCTCCCGATCACTGTGTGCTTCTTTAGGCTGCCCAGGCAACATCCAAGCAAATGTCCAAGAGAGACCCTATGAGACCCTACATGAATGTGATTGATAATATGTTAGCTCAAATGGTACTTCTTCTGCTGGTGATTTCACACATTTAAATCTCTGCAAGGTTCCTTCTTATACTTAAATATTAAATTTCAATTTCCCAGCTCAGTGAAGACCCATCCTTCAAACCACAAGGAGGTAATTTAGGTGAGAGTGATATGGACTATGATGCAGATGAGAAATCGATGGCAAAACTACGTCGCACTCTAAGGGTAGCCCGAGAGGAATATTATCGTTACAAAAGGTAACATCACATAAATATTTGGAATGTCATCAGAGTCCTCTGATTTTGTGCATGATATGTGATTGATTATTGGCGTGTGTTTGCAACATCTAATAGAATGATTTCAGGTAGCACACTGGTGTTGTCATATTTATCTGATTACTATGTAGGAAATCACTAGAGTAGCCTATTGGCAACTTTTAACTGTTATCTAAGAAAATAAAATGCTCTTCAGTAACTTCCTAAATGTTAAACCGAAGATCGTTATCATCATAGTTGTCAAATCGTGAGCCGTATCATGAATCGCAAGTGTCAGAAGTCATATCGTGTATCTGTATCTTAAGATACAGAACAAGTTTAAGAAATTTATCTAGTATCTAAAATAAGTAGAAATTCTATGTATGACATGATTTGATATAAAAGCACTGTTATTCACATCATACATAGTCTAAAGTAAGACAATTGTCGTTCTTGGCGATTGCATATATTTCAAAGAAAGATCAAAGAATCTGTATTAAATTAAAAGGCAAAAATATACACTCAACAACTCAACCATTGCCCAGTCACTTAAGGTAGACTAAAATTTGGAGTTCTTAGGGAAAAAATAGTAATTTATTTATTTCTTTAAATCTGGGTCCGAGATTTACCTATCGAAATGTATCTTACGTATCGGTGTATTGTAAGATCTACCCTAGGATATGTAATGCAAATCGGGCTGTACATGTGATTATATATTTTGTCCATTCATCTTATCGATACGCATTGGTGGACCTCTTTCGTGTATCCTGAGATATTGACAACTATGATCATCAGGAACATCTTATGTTTAGTCTTTTCTATCGGTGTGAGATTTCCCAAGTTGTCTAATCCATGGATAGCATTATGAAGTGTTACGAACCGGTTTCCTCTACACATGGTCTTTATTGACTTAGAGAAGACGTATGATTGAATCCATAGGGAAGTCATTTGGTCGATCCTAGAAAAGAAAAAGGGGTTAGAGTGAGATCTATTAAGGTTATTAAAGATATTTATGATTGAGCATTGACGTTAGTTAGAACCACGTCCGAAGAGACATGCGAGTTTCTAATTGCTATAGGACTACACCAAGGATCAACCTTATACCTGTATCTTTTTGCCGATGACATTGTCCTTATCGATGAAACGAAGAATATGGGTAGGAGCAAACAGAGTACATGGCATGCAACTTTAGTGGTAAGAGGAGAACTTGTGAAGTACAACTCAAGTTAGATGGAGGAGAAATACCTCAAAAGATAATATTTCGATAGGATCAACTATTAATCAAGCTGGAGAGATTGGAGAGGATGGCAATCATAGAATAAATCGGGTTGGATGAAATGAAAGAGTGCATCTGAAGTGTTATATGATCGGCGTATACTAGGAAAGCTAAAGGATTTTTTTTAGGACAACTGTTACGCCTGCCTGATTGTACAAAAGTGAGTGTTGGATAGTAAGAAAGAATATGCTAACAAGATGAGTATAGAGAAAATGCGAATGCTTAGATAGATGTGTTGTAAAACTAGAAAAGATAGGAATGAACAAATACGAGAAACAGTAAAAGTAAAAGTAGCTGCTGTACTAGAGAAAATGAGAGAGAATCGCATAAGATGTTTTGGTCATGTACGACGTAGGCCCCTTAGTGCTCCAATTAGGAATGTGATGATATTAGTCTTAATCAAGCTAGGGGTAGGGTATGCCAAAGTTAACATGGACATCAGCCGTATGGAAATACATGAAAGACTGTGATCTATATTTTGACTTGGCGTTGGATCGCGTGGAATGACGGAAAAGGATTTATGTAGTCGACGCCAAATGAAAGGGATTAAGGCTTTGTTGTTGTATCATCAATTATGACTTCTAGTTTGGCAAAACTGATTTTGCTTATGCCTTTCAGATACTTGTTATAGGCTTATTCCTATTTTGTGAACCAAGTGATTGGACAAGGGTCTTTACTCTTTACATATTAATGAACTTCTTTAATTTGTGTGTGCAATGTTCATTGCTATTCTCTGCTTCTTCACCTCCTCTGCTGGGGGCCTTCTTTTGACCTAAGGTGGAGGGTTTGGTCAGACTCTGACGCGAAAAAGCTTCAAAAATTGACGTCTGGTGTTCATGCTAGCTTCAATTTTTAATGGTATAGCAAATGATTGGTCTGTATCTAACATATATGATAATCTCTTATTTTTCTACGCAAGACGACGCAACTTAATTTATGTACGCATAATGACCTACCATTAATGATTACAGCTGCTCTAGTAAAGAACTTGTTGGTTGTCTTTTCTCATTTCATTTAATGACTTTAATATTTGTCATTTAGAATGTTTGAGTGTTATCTAGGTACATGTTGAAGAACTTCATACTTGTATCATAAGTAACCCTGTTATCTACGTACCTACTGTATTTGCAGCGAGTATTTGACGTGCGTCTCAGAGGCACTTGAACTGGATGATATAATAAAGAACTATGAACGGCGCAGCACAACTGGCTGGTCTGTTCTAAAATTCTTACATTTATCTTCTAACTCAGTCATTGCTGCATTTTGTAGGTATAGCAAGCATTGATGTTATATATGGTTTGAATTATACTGTTATCAAACATGCTAGAACAAGCTGTCTTTTGAGGGTTTTACCTCAATGATAAAAACATTTTGACATTGTTGTATGGATTATTGCCGCGAATCAGGAGGTGTAAGTCTGTAATTTATTCTCTCCCTCAGTCTCAAATTTTAATGACTAAGTTGCCAAAGTCACGTGAAATAGTAATTGTAAGCCATAATTTTCCTAAACTAAACATCCTAAAATGATGGAGGTATAGAGTTTATTGCGTTTCAGTACCATGTTATAGTAGGGATATATCTATAGTACTCAACATTTTTTATCCCCTCTACTTCCCATCTTTGTTATTGATCCATGATCCATAATGTGTTTCAGACTCTCAGTTAATGTTTGTTTGGTTTTCCTCATCTTGAACCTTCAATCATATAAAGTCACGTAAACTATCATGTTTGCAAAGGTTGCTTAAAATGCATGACGCAGTACTATTTTCTTTACTTATAGTTTTTCCCTTCAATTTACTTGAGGACAACTTTTTATTTCAAAACTTCAACCCCATTGGTTTCACAGAAAATATGTTCTTCATTTTTGGGTGTCTGCTTAACTATGAAAAACATTGTCAGAGTAAAATATTCCATGGATCAATGAGAAATCACCATTAACCATTGAATATGACGGCCTGAGGGCATCCAGGAAAGTCGTCTTCCTGAGACCACCGATTGAGGCCTAATGGTACTAATGCCATTTAAAACTTCTCATTCTTTTCCATTTGAGACACGAGCGTACTGTCACTTTTTCTCTTATCTGCAAAATTATTCCTCTCTCTCTCTCTCTCTCTATTCGTTAATGTCTCCTTAAATTTCCTCTCCACCTTCACACAGGCACGTATCTAACTGACATGTAACTAAATATTAAATTTTGACCCCTTGCAGTGATTGGATCCATAATTTCAATCCCACTCATTTGTATTCACCAATTTTTTCAACTGATCTCGTAAAGCCAAATCAGACTTACATTGTATATCCTTCTTTCTTTTAATATTCAGATTTTAAATTTTTTTGTTTTTCATATCTGAAGATCTAGCCTTTTAAATCCAAGTAATATGTTTTCAAGGATATTTTCTGAATGCAAACAGACAGCAAGAAGTTATTTTCAGGATGTGAACCAAACAACATAAAACATAATATTTTCATTCGCGAGAAAAAGATTTCCGGAAATGTCCATGAACAAATGGTGCCTTATTTTTCCTGGTTCATTTTACTTTTTGGTATGCAAACTTTCTTCTTATTTACTTACAGGAAATTTACCCAAAATATATTGTAGGAAATTTATTTCAAGCTTCAGACCTGATCGGACTGGTAGACTGGGACCGTTCTTTGATACAGTGGGTACGTATTTGCTGTCTGTCTAGCATATTCTTTGTCGAATTGGAACTTCAGTATAAAATGTTTTAAAACTACATGAGGTAGTTGGAAATATACTTTTTAGTACTGTGCCATGCCTGTAAAACAGATGGCCAACACTTGAAATGAATCGCCCACCTTCACGGATTAAAATGCTCAAGTCCCACACTATCGATGTGGGGTTTGGGTCTTTTAGTCTTCCCCGCTTAAATGCTTGATGTCTCGTCAAGGGCTAGCTACCTATTGATAGGTCCATAATAATGGCAGATCTTGTCGGAGTCCACCTGCCATTGTCTTGGTTCAGCTTTGACTCTGGTACTCACTCTTAGGCAGGAATGTCAGGTAGCTCCACTATTTCAGATGGGTCACCGACATTGCCCTGTAAAATGCTTACCGGGAGTTGAAAGCTAGCATTTGAATTTTGAAAATGACGCATGATGTGGGAGCGATGCATGCTTTCGGAGGATGCATGTGGCATTATATTCCAAATCACTACTACCTCAGAAAATTTTGTTTCTGTTTTCATGTACGGATGGTAAACTAAGACTGGAATAGCAAAAGCATAATGGTGATGCTCTTTGTGTATGTTACAAAACTTAATTTATTACTTTTTTTGTATGAGTCCTCTTATTTGAATATGCCTTGGGGATATTATAAATTTATAACATATTATTCACTCATTTTTATCTGCATGTGTGCTTTTTTTTTTAAAAGGTTCGAGGCCGATAGTCGACTGGGTCACTGTACCTTTGCACTTTTTTTTGGCTTTGATATTGAGCATTCAAAATTTCAAATTGAGTCACATTGAGGTTAGAACGTCCCAGTCATGGTCATGGATGTCTAAATACCCAAAAAAATTGTTGAGGTGGCTCAAGGATTCAAGTTGTTATTGACATTGAACCCCTCGCCAGCACCATTGATCAACCTCACTAGCCATCCAGTTGCCTCATTGTCTCTGAATTATAGCCTAGCCCTTGCCATCGCCTTGGCCATCACTATTATTGTTTTGTTGCAACCACTGATTAAGCATCTATCTGTATCAGTGTTAGTTGTAATTCATTGTACAACCATACGTTCACTGCTTGTTGCAGCTGAAACTGTATATGTTTGGACTTATTGTGGATAGTGGGTTTAGATTTAGTTATAAATTGCAAATCATCTCGTAGGTAGACTGACCCACAACTATATTAATGACCAGCTCAACAAACTATTATGCCATCAGGTCTCTGCATGCTTCAGGTATTTAGACATCCCATCACTGTAAGTGACCATGATTGGAGTGTTACAAATATCGTTTCCATTTAAAAATAAAGTTCAATTGACGGATTAAAAAAAACTATACCAGTAGGCCTACTTTAAAATATCCTAACCAAAGTCAATTAATGTTGTTCTTGTGGGCTGATCAACCTCTAGCATAAGATTGATGGTTTCTTTGCAGAATTGATCTGGCGATGTATCCTACGGAAGCAACTGGAGAAATTCTTTGCCATCCTTTTAGGTGGCATGTCTGCTGCTATTCTTTTGGCTGAGGCAACTCTGCTGCCTAGTGGAGTTGACTTATCTGTGTTTTCAATTCTCATAAATTCTGTAGGAACAGAAGAGATGCTTGTGCAGGTAGATTATGAATTCTTCGTAATTCTGGGGCTCCTTCTTTCTCTTCTTGTTATTATATTTTATTGCATTCCCTTGTTGATGAAAGGATTGATTCTTCTTTTACTGAAGAGGGTCCTTTTTAATTGATTGCCAATTGTTTATTCGTCCATTGACCCCATACTGACTCCTAAAATGAACCACACCTCATTCTTGAAGGCATTTGCCAAAACAGACCATCTAAAGCACCCTTTTTTCCCATTGATCTGTATGCACCTGTAGATTCTTTATTAAAGTAATGACACTGAGCTCATATGCAGAAGTAATACTAAGTTAGTTACCAAGTGATATGCTTGCCATTGGCATAGATAAGGTGCGCATTTTAGTACTCTTCCAAAATGAGTGCTCATTTTTGCTTTTTAAAGGGAAGTTGATACCTAATCAATTTCCATTGTGTCCGGTGCAGTCTAGTGGTAAGACGCCTCACCTGTTTCCAATAGGTCACGGGTTCGAGTCACGTTGGGGGTAGG
>JAOTQG010175170.1:5619-25892 GCA_025631175.1 Iris virginica | reverse complement strand
TGATTTACAATTGAAGGAGTGGAAAAATGAAGGACTAGGTGTTTCTTTCCACTTTACCCTCTCTCCAACTTTCCCTCCTACCAAACAAGCGGAAGTTTATGCACCCTCCAAAATTTTCCGTCCCCCATTTTTCATTTCTCCAGTTCCCTCCCTACTAAACATTACACTATGCTTTTCTTTTTGGAATACTTTACTTAGCATCCTTTGGGTTGCATGATTTTGATTTGGAAGTAATCTTCTTTGCTTATCTCATGAAATTCAATGCAAATAACGTATCTAAGCATTATTCTTAAGAACTGCCTATAGAGCACTCAATAGATGACCCTGCATTAATTTATTTTCTTTGAAAGTTCAGAACATTGACTAGTTTTTTAAATATGCCTATTGCATTTTGATGATTACAATCCTAGTATCAAATTTAAAGTGCAGTCAAATTCAATATACTAATACAGTTATAGGAAAAAATGACCAGTGACGTGGTAATGCTTGCTCTAGGCTAATTGACATGGGTACTTTCATACTTCTATCTCTGTTTGACTTGGCACATTATTCCTTGTGGTCCAAAGAAGGCAAATTTTCTATGTTGACACTTATTCTAAAAGAGGAATATTCGATACTTATTTTGGAACAAAGGGTGTCATGCCCCAATTTAAGCCCCTAGTTGGAATTCCAAATCAAGGGTAAAACATCATGCAATTAGTTTAAACAAGATAATAGCTCAGCAATGACTTACCATAAGGCACAATTTACATAGCTATAGAGGTAGAGTATAAGTAACTTATTTACATACAAAAATAAAACTCTCCTCTCCAAGTACTAGCATACTACAACCTGATCCTGACTACAATAGATACAAGTACCTAAAAAATAACAACCTTCCAATCCTGGAAAATTCTTTCCGGCCTTAAACGATCTCGTCTCCCTTTTGCTCTTGGTCTGTAAGAAAAACAAAAGATAAAAGGGTGGGTTTAACGACCGTACACCTCCAACCAATGCAACCGTATTTCTCCCAATTTACTCTAGTTGTCGTCGTAAAATATTCTCAACATGAACAACAATAGTTACTCATTCGCCCGATCAATAACCATCGATATCCCGGTAGTAGCTCTTATGACCTTAGTCCTTACGACCTAAGAGCATCTGCAATGCAAGTATGGAGAGTCTCAAGTTGAGTTTTAAGACTCATCTCTTCAGACTTTGCCATTGGGGTGGATGAGAATTGGGGAAAGTCTTAAGAAGAGTCTCCAAATTCTAAGACTCAACTTCATCCCCTCAAAACCACCCAAACCAAACACAAGGTGAAACATATACCATTTGACCGCAATTTTCTTTTTTCTATTTTGTCAAATATTAATAGCAGTAATAACAATTATAAGTACAATAATAATAAATAATAATCATACACATACAATAATATAACAACAATTACAAGAATAAACAATAATAATATAATAATAATCTTTTTTAAAATAATAATGATAATAATATCATTATTAATACTAATAATAACAAAAAAATATTTATAACAATGACAGTAAAAATGATAATAATAATACAGATAGTAAAGATGGTAATGATAACAATAATAGTAATAATGATGATAATAGTAACAATAGTAATAGTAATAATAATGATAAGAGTATTAATAATAGTGAAAATAATAATTATAATTATAGTTACTCATATAATATATTATGAAGCTACTTTAAATATGAAATACAAAATGCGTTCCATAAAATAAATAATATTTTATGGATTTGAAATTTAAAAAAAAAAAACCATATTTATAAATAAATTTGAAAGAAAATTTTATTTATAATATAGTTGGATAATACATAATTGAAATAATAGAAATAAAGTAGATTGAATATAAGATAGTGAAAGCATGATATGACAAAGTCTCGGAGAGTTTTAGCATTGGGGTTATTTTATTGAAAGTCTGAAATAAAGTTCGAAAAAGTATAAGGTAGTGAAAATTCTGTGGCGAAGTCTGAGAGAGTCTGAGGGTTGTGGATGCCCTAAGCATCACGAGAGACAAAAGACACCTATCTCCAACTAGTGAGGAGATAGTGCTAACACCCACTACGGCCTATTATAGGGTGTGGGCCGGGCTTATGATTAGCCCCCACCTACCACTAGCATCCCACCCATGCATAGGTGGTGCTAACTATTCCCCCCTCAAATCAGTCCATATATCAAATACACACATTCACTTTCCTAGATAGAAACGTGAAACAAGAACAAGAATAGCTTGGTAATGTACAAGCCATAATAGTATAGCAGATTGAGATCGAAGAGAGAGACAGATTAGAATCCGTGCCCTTGGTTCTAGTTTTAGTAGGATGGCTACTCCTCGCGATGTGTATTGAGTAGCAAGTTAACATGTTATCAATCAAACACTCGCTCGCACAACCTTAATCAAAAGTCTACTGCGGGGTATTGTGTGTTTGTGGTGGAAATTTAGTCATCATGGAGAAGTAAGAAACAAAGTGCAGTACCAAGGTCAAGTGCGGAATTTGAGCATCATGTGATGGGCCAAACTACACAAGAGCTCATGTGAGTACATCATAGGACGCCATTATTTGAAGAAAAAAGATTTTAGGAAAGTAGTTCAGGTAGCTCAACTGGGTAGAGCAAAAGACTGAAAATCCTCGTATAAGTGGTCGAAGGGTCCAAAGGCCCGGAGCGCGACGGATTTGGAAATTGGAGTAAAAGAATCAGCCAAAAAAATGAGAGCGCTCCTATAAGACAGGGCGACTCAAAAAAGCCATATAGCGCAGGAGGCAAATACTAAAAAGAAAAAAGCGGTCAAGATGTTCTCTCCCCCCCCCCCCCTATTTCTCGAAAGAAATTGATTTTTAAGTCATGTTACTATTGAAGTTGTGGTGTGATAACCAAGTTGCCATGCGTATTGCTTGGAAGCCAGTATTCCACGAAAGGATTAAGCATGTAGAGATTGATTATAATCTTTACATTCATTCTTAAGAAGGTCACCGACTAAAAGAAATATAACTGTAACCTTATTTGAACATAAACCTCAGGGGAATGTCAACCTAACCATATTTCAACATAACCTGCGAACAAAACTTAATTACCCTTTTCTGTTTAAAAATAAACTATCAAACTAATACTTCAATGTCTCTATACATCAATCCCACCACTTATCCACTGTGATAAGATACTGACTAATACAATTTCGACACATCGAACTCATCTTCTTACATCAGTAACCTTCAATTCCGGCTAATGCTGCTCATCCATACACTTAGCCCACCTATATCCCCTGTCAACTAAGGAAAACGAATAGGAAAATAATGAGTCACGGAGACCAGGAACAAACTACGATGCATTTTTCATATCAGTACTTTTCATAGTAGTCAATCCCGAATAGTTGCGCGTAGTGGCCGACTCCGAAAGTGTGATAGTGGGATAGCGAATAGCGGGATGGCCGCTATTTGATTTTTTAAAATGTATTTTTATATAATTAATAGTTCAACACTATATACATATAAATTACTAAAAAAGACAAATATTACCTAAAATTCTTAACATAACATTCGTAATGAGATAAAAATGTGATATTAAAAACTCTAAGGGCTTAAATGTTAAAAAAGTAAACATAGAGCAGGAGGTAATTTTTTAAATTGAAACTTTTATAACCTAGAGATCTCATTCTCGCAAGGCAGATCGACATCAACGTTGCTGAAGCACAGATTGATAGAGAAGGCAAGAAGAATCAAAAGAAGAAGAGAAGGGAAGGGTAGAAGAAGAGAAGGAAGAAAGAAGAAGAGAAGAGAAGGCAAGAAGAAACGAAAAAAAAGGAGACTTACGTGAGGACCTGAGCTCGCCGGCGGTAGAAGAGGGTCGCCAAGGGTAGGCGCTGAAGAGTCGCTCTCTTTCCTCTCCGTTCTTCTCTCCTGGCCTCGTCGCGTCTAAGGGGTTTTTGGAATTTCTCAAGAATCTCGTGATTTCCCGCGATTTGGGCCGCGATTCGAGTGGCGATATGCGACGCGATTTGGGATCAACCGCAGGGGTACCCACTTCGCTCCGCGACGCCGCGATAGCAGCGCTATAGTGCGATTAAGTACTATGGTACTTCCGTACTTTTAAATCATATGCTAGTAACAATCAAATAAACATAACCATGATCAATCTTTGAATGGAAAGTACATCAGAAGTAATAAAAACTTTTCACAAAAGGATATAGGGGGTCGAGGTAACTCCTCCAAGCCCATCCGACCTTATTACCCCTAGTCCATCTTTTTGCTGTGGCAAGAAGCAGTCCATGTCCGTCAATCAATGACCCGGGATCAAGCTCCATGGCCTTAGTCCCTTACGAAGTAACTTCATGAGAGACAAAAGCCACCTATCTCCCGCTACCTAAGAGATAGTGCTAGTCTCTATTAAGGCCAATAATAGGGAACAACCCGAGCATATGCTCAACCCCTAACTATCAGTGGCCCCAGCCCCATGTGTAGTTGTTGTCAAACCATTTCCCCCCAACAATTACATTTCAATCATTTACTCCATCCGTTTCAATTTAATTGTTCTTTATCCATTTGCACAATATTTAAGAAAAGTAATTTTGTGGACATAATCAAATGAAAAGTGAGTCCAAATGGAATTTGTAGATATAAATCACTTGTCCTATTCTCAAATAGGAAAGTGAGACAATTATTTTGAAACTTTCCAAATTAGAATTGTGGACAATTAGAATGAAACGGAGGGTGTATTACATAATCCGATATTCTTGACCATTAAATCATTGTAGGACTCGAGTGGTACTAGTACGAGCTCAAGATGTGGCTCCCTACGCACACAACATTGTAGCAGCACTTTGTGCGGTGCACAACACTTAGCTCCCACAAACCATATCAATGTTCCACTAACATTTTTAATGATCCAAGTAAGGGAATAACTAACAAACATGTAACATATCATCAATAACATACCATTTCCATTTAAACACACTTTGAGTGTCAATCTCATCATCCTCTTTGAAATACTCTGAAAATTCACGTGAACACGTAAAATACACTACTGACTAACTTATTCGAAAGTAATTCCGGTTACACAGAGTGAGAAAGGATAGTAGCTTCTTAGCTTGAACACTTAAGCTAAAACTAAAATATTGAGTTTCCATAACATCGCTTAATCCTTCTCAAGCATGATTCCAGAGAGGTCATTCTTAATGAGTTGATTTCCATCTAAGCATGCCCAATAAATACAAAAGCAAGATTTAGTAATATCATCTCAACTACAGCCTCAAAACATTACTGTAATTTCTGCAGAAACTGAACAGGGATTGAGTTTCTCAAACCTAGATCATTAGATAGCTCTCAAACTCAAGAATCACCCTATTCGGAGTCTGAGTGAATTAATTATGAATTATATGAATTAGATCAATTTCGAGAACTACGAAATACATGACAGCCATGAACAAGAATATTCTGCGTCAACACCTACATTTTCAGGTTCTTTAAGTATACAATTTGGAAGGACCTCGGAAAAATAGTCAAATTGGGCTCAAGAAATGGTCAAATCCGATTTTAAATGAAGAATTTTTCGAGCTACTAAAATTTGAGACATTCTTTTTAAAGCATGCAGGTCAGTTCTGGAAATAAATAAATCTTAGGGACCAAATTGTAATTTCGTGAATCTGGCTCTTCAACCTTTGAATAAGCAACAGGAACAGAGTATTAAGAGTATATAGATTTTGATTAACCATTCATACACATCTTAGATTACAAGAAGTTAACTCCTACACATGATCACTAATTAATAAATACATTTAGAAAGAGCCTCCATCCGCTAAAGTTAAGATAAATCCACGTATACACACACAACAAATACAATTTCATAGCTTCATGACCTACCCATATACCAGCCCACAAACCCCAAATCCAATATTTATTCAATCCAAATAGCTTACCCAATTATCCCATGAACTCACGGCTTGCTTGAAGTCTCTCTCTCTCTCCTATTCTTTTTATTTTATTCTTTGCACTTCCATTTCCACTCTCGTCTTCTACATTCTTCTTTTCTTTCTTTTTTTTTTTCTCTCTTCTATTATAGCGGACAAAGAGGTGGAGAATTGCTTCCACCAAAATTGGATTAGTGTCCAATGTACTACTCCTTATTCTGCCCAAAGAATTATCCAAATTCCAATCACGTCCTTTATATTTAACTTAAAACTATACCATTCTAACTAAATAACTGAATAAAATTCATAAAGAATCCGAATGTCGAAATAGAAAATTATTTATTGCACTCTGATTATATCCAAAACTAAAAGAATGCATTCACGAGATCAGCTAACTTACATAAATACTACTATTATAGAATTATTAGTAATCTTTAAATGACTCATATTTACTCTGCAAATACTCCCATGTAATATACGTAAATAAAACTAATGTTATGGCACCAACTACATTAATCAGCTATGTACAATTCACTAAATATTATACAAAATCAATACTTAGAAGTGATTCTATCGTCTTGACAAAAATGGGTTAATTTTACACTAGTCATTAGCTAGTACACAATTGTGCGAACATATTTCTTATATAAGTTATTTTGATACATATTATTGAGTGACTAAATTCATTAAATTATTCAAATACCCAAACTAAAACATAAATATGATCAATGAAATTCTTGGGTGTTACATTGATTGCCATGTTATACGTGAGAAGATTCATGAAGAACTTATTTCCACGTCATATGTTCATATAGGAGAACAGTTAGTTGATTTGTGTACCAAGTGTTTGACTAGAGTAAGGGTCGATAGTATTTGTAACAAGCTGGACATGATCAATATATATGCTCCATCTTGAAAGGGAGTATTATGAATGTAGGGAACTTTGTGGTATTATAGAGAATGTATGTGAATGTTAGTATATCAGCCTTGTAGAAGGTATTGTGCAATATATGAAAAGATACACTGTTACTCTCTTTCTCTCTCTTGTTTCTCTCTAAATCCATTGCTTCGTGATGCTAAATCACTATTGACATGGTCATTCTTCATGTAAGTTATCCTTTTAAATTCAATATACAATAGGTTTCAACAACTATTGCTAGAGCCACCAAGGGAAATGCACCCAAAGGGCACTTATGTTTTGTCGACTTACTTTGATTTGACTAAAATATTTGTGAATCCTATCGCCAAAAGAAATTACACCAATCAATATGTGCCAACAAAACCTTGGCATAGTTTTGGTGCACTTCTCTTTGTGGATGCAGGATTACTCATTTTTACTTGTCCGCTTACACCTCATTGAGTACCTGCCTCACTGATGTTTCTATGAACTAGCTGAATGTTAATCCTTATCGTTCTCTCATCAAAATTTTCTCCATTGATGTACCTAAAATATCTTGTACAAACCATATTTTCTCTCTATGATACAAAGCTTTTGTTATGGATGGGTTCTGTAGGATTTGTTGCTACTCTTTCTTACATGGATTCTATTTTTGCAGATCTCCTTTTTGGAATTCAAAAAGAGGTAGAAGCTGGAAGGTTGCCTTTAAATATTGCTCAGGCGATGGAGGAGCTATATCAGAATTATCGAAATGCAGTAAATTAATTTTCTTGGGCTCGTGCGTTATTCTGTTTGTAGGTGTAGTTTATATTAATTAATTATGTAAATTATTAGAGTAAACTTTTAGTCCGCCAGCGGTGTAAATAATTTTCTTACACAAGTGACCTAAAAACCATATTATTGGATGAGCTTATTTTTTAACATGAGTTTTGTTGCTTTCTTATCACATATTAATTCAATCCTAAATTTTGTAGAGGTCAATTTTGATTTTTGATAGTGAATTGAATAAATTATTTATTTCAAAGCGTTACATTGGTTGATATACAAACTACTTTATAAATCACTGTATTCATGAAAATTTGAATTGAAAATATAGGTGGAACATCAATTAGTATAATCTTTAACATGAATCAAGCAAAATTTTTAAAAAACTTCATGATATAATGTGGTAAAATAAAGTGCATGTGTAACTAAATCAATTACACCGTCGGTCGATGAAGATTTAATCCAAATCATTAACTGTTGCAGTGTACTCCCTCCGTCTCAATTTAGTGTCCAACTTTTTTCTTGATCAAGAACAAATTTTGACACTTACTTTGAGACGGAGGGAGAAATGCCTCTCTGTTCTCTTGATAATTTATACTTCGCTTATGTGTTTAATGTGCCCATATATTTTCTTAGTTCATATTATTGGGTGAAATTGTTGATTATAGTATCAAAGAATAGTATAAAACTTTCTAGTCATAATATGTTTTGATGAAAACCTCAAACTTAGTACATCCAATGCTGGTTGTAGTCAGTTAGGGATGTGATACCTTAACATTGGTCAATGGTTTAGGTAAATTGTATTTTAAGGTTAATTCTAATCAGCCACTCTTTGGGATTGCCTGAAAGGGTAGCCAAAGCCTGGGTTCAGTTGAAAATTTAAACACTTCATGATTTAGTTTGAACTAGTCAATTTTCGTGTATTCTGTTGTATTCTTGGTTGTATGACAGAGGAAGGTTTCAAAGTAGTTTGTTGGAGGACCTTTGGATAGGGAGAATCCTGCTGCATGTTTCTTTCCTACACTTATCTTCAGTTCACAGCTCGGTCGGCTTCTAGGCTTGGATTGAAAGGAAGCTTATATCTACTTTCTATTAGAGATGGGTCATATGAGTATTGAAATTCCCATTTTTATCCTTGCCTTAATGAAAGGAATGCTTTCCTTGGCATTTGTCCAATCGTCATCTTTCTCAAGTCCTCAATAGTGGCATCAGGTGTATTCCTTGTAAACCTCTGTCCCTCATAGTTTATTCTCATGTGCGTCTCTTATTTTCTCTTGATTTTTTCGTTTGGAGAGCCAAAAGTCCTCTCTGATCACGGCTTCTGTTTGGTCTGAGACCTGCTTAAACTAACGGTCTCTTGCAAGTTTGCTGACCTTGTTCGTTCGTTACAGTAAAACAACATTCATTATCTCATGATCATCTCTCCATTTCTTACTAGCTGCCTGGTTTGTTGGGATCAGTTAGTTTGGAATTACGGATGAGGTATGGGTTAGTGCTGCTTCTGTTTGAGTTATTTATGAGGCTATGACAGTGTTATCAATGAAATAACCCTATGGCAGTATGGTGTTTTGCTATTTTGTTGTGTATTTGGATTGAGAGAAGAACTCAAATTTGGATAATGATTAGCTTTCTGAATTACAGACCGCCATTCCGAAGAAGGATATTTTATTTAAAGATGTTAGTTGGCGTCACAAGGCTGGAGTGAAGTGGGCCAAGGAAGGAGATTTCAATTCCAAGTTGTTTCATAAAGGGTGGCTACACGAAAGCGTAGATGAGAGTGCATTAAGGAGATTGAGATGGAAGATGACACTACTTTTAGAGATGTGTGGATAATTGCTAAGCAGATTTTTGATTTTTACAATACGCTGAGAATAATGTTAATCGATCAATGTTTGGGAGGCTGGATTGGAGAGTCCTATATATTGGAGAAGGCATAGAAGTTAGAGAGACCGTTTGAGGATGCTGATATTTGGCAAGCCAATTCGGTTTTAGCTGATGACAAGTGTTTAGGGTTTACTAGGCCTGTTTTTCATTCATGTTGGTACATCGAGATATTTTGAGAGTGACGATTGAGTACTATGCTAATGGGTTGTCTGCTAGAGTATTAATTCTACGTTCTTAACCCTCATTCCTGAAATTCCTGAAAAGGAGTGGTCTCTCGAGATTAAGGATTTCTGGCCCGTTAGCCTTGTTACTAACGTTTACATGATTATTGCTAACGTGCTTTTTAGCAGTCTTGGAGAGGTAGTGGGTGATACCGATTACTGAAGCCCAATGTGCTTTTATCTTAGGTCTTCAATTGATTGATGACACTTTAGTGGGTAATGAGGTTGTAGATGATCTTAGGAGAAGGGGCAGGAAAAGGTTAACTCTTCGCTTGGACTTTGAGAAGGCGTATGATGATAAATACAAAAGTTTTAGTTCTCGATGGCGTAGATGGATCTGAGGTTGTGTTTCCTCTTCCTCGTACTCCCTTATGGTTAATGGGGAGCCTAAGGAATGGTTTTGAATGTTATGGTTAATGGGGAGTCTAAGGAATGGTTTTTAGCATTATGAGGGCTTCGTGAGGGGGATCCGATATCTCCTTTCTTTTCACGCTAGTTGTGGACTTAGAAAATTTCTCTTGAGAAGTGAAGGGAGGGGTGTTTTAGAGGGTTGTTGGGTAGGAACTAGGAAATGAAGGCGTGAAGGTCTCTCACCTTCAATATGTGATGCATTATGTTACTTTTGTTTAGAGGCGTGATATATTTACGAATGTCTTCACTGCTCTTCAACTCTTAAAGATTGTGTCTTACCTTAAGATTAATTTAACTAAGTGTGGTCTAGCTGGTGTAAATGTTAACCTTCCATTTTAAGTTTGTACTCTAATCTTTTGGGATGTTCTGCTATGGAATGTCTTTTTTTCATACCAGGGAGTTCCTGTAGGTGTCTACGTGGTTAAGGTGGGAAAGGGTGCACATTTTTCTTTACGAGGGAGAGTTACTCTCATCGAGTCCCGTATGTCTAGTATTCCAATCAATTATTTGTCTTTGTTTCAGAACGTATAGAGGGGATCATGCGCCAGTTCTTGTGGTGTTGGACCGGAGAGGGGAGTAATGATCATTTGGTGGCTTGAAAGATGGTTAGCAGGCCTAAGGAGGAGGGGGGGGGGGTTAAGGCTTGGGAACTTGGTTCTCAAACTTATTTCTTTGATTGTTAAGTGGTTATGACGTTTTATGCTGGCGAGGTTCTCTATGGCATAGAGTTATTTAGAGCAATTTTGGTGTTAACCATCATGGGTAGGATGCATACGAGTCTTTCTATCACGTATGCTATTTGAGGAAGTTGATTTCTAGTTGTTTTCACCTCTTCTAGCCTCATATTGATTATGAGGTTGGGGTTGGTAATTGAGTTCGATTTCGGGAGGCTCATTTGATAGAGAACTTAAAGTTCTCTTTACTCATTTGTTTCGGCTTTCTAGCTTTTATAACGCTCCAATGGATGTTTTTCTTGTTACGGGGTGTGGGGGTTCAGATTACTTGAGATTTTCACTTTGTAAGGATTCTCAATGATAGAGAATCTACATCGATTGCAGAATTTTTACTTCAATTATCTTCTTTTCATCCCTTGGATCTTCAATACGATCATGAATGGATCTTTTATGATTAGTCTTTCATCAAAATTCTTCGCCCACGTATACAACGTGACTTTCCTCTTTATAATTTCATTTGGAAGTTTAAGGTTTCGTTTAAGTACGAAGTCTTTGCTTGATCATAGGTCCTTGGTCGAGTGAATACTAATGTTTGGCGGCAAAGGAGACATCAAAGACAAATATCTCTCCGGATGTGTGCGTTGTATGGGAGCTAGCGAGTCTCATGAACATTTGTTCATGCATTAGTCCTGGGTAGGTTGTTTGGGGTGAGGGTTAATTTGCATTATGTATCGTAGGCTGGAGGATTTCTGTACGATAAGTCATTTGAGTTTGGGTCAATTGAGGATTGCTTCTTCGCTATGGGATGTCCCGTGGTGGAACATTTGGATCAAGAGAAATTCTCGGATTTTCAAATATCAAGCATTTTCGCTTTCGCTTTTGTGGGGGAAGATCATTGTGCAGTCTTTTCTATGGGATGTATTTTCTTTGGGCTCGGAGTTTTGGTGTTTTCGAGGGTTTGACTTTGGGAGATTTGTCTAGAGATTGAAGAGCTGCTATACAGTAATTTGTGTGCTTTTTTTGTGTTATGATTTTTTGGCTTTATGGTGGACTTCTTGTCCGCCTTCTTTGTAACCTCTTTCTCTATCAATGATATTCTTCTTTTATATATAAAAAAGAATACTGTTACCGGTATATACTTTAACGTTTGCTGGTCCTGATGCAGACTACTCCTTCTGCTCCCTGGGCAAAGAATCATCTATTCTATTTTGGGATGTTTCATTTAAAGGGTCCACTTTCAAAATTTAGTCTAAAAGTGTTTTATTTTTTTCCTCAAATTCTTCTTTTATGTTCAAAATATGGTAGTTTTCTCGCATCGTGTAATAAAAATGATTAAAGGTTTTAATACAATTCCTACAAGATATAAGGAGTAAAAGTACAAAATAAAAGAGTTTACTTTTGAATGTAGACTTTTTGCCCGAAATGGAGGGAGTATTATATAACCTCAAAATAATCTAGAGTACAGCTTCACTTTCAAATATTAATTCTCTCTCTGAAAAGAATTGGGACACTTTGACTTGGCGCAAATATAGGTGATGGTTGTAAAACAATTGTCTTCCTAAAATTGTCTAATATGTTGAGATTAATTTCATATACTATAGTTGATTCGACTTATATGTCAACCTCAAATTAACAGGATAATAATTTTGTTCTGCTAACAAAGCACTTTCCTTATGAGGAAACATCAATTTATTTTGGGGCAAACAAAAAATGAGAGGGTCCCATCTCCTTTTGGGACTTAGGGATTAATACCTAAGCTGTTAAGCAATTTTTTTTATGAATGTAAACATAAAGTTGTGTCTAGGTGTGATGCCTTGAGCCTGGACCCTCGATGCACTATGTTTGCGCCTGATTGAGGGATCGGGACTAGTGCTAGGTGCTTGAATGAGTATTGATGGGCATTGTGTGTAGGTGGTGCGGGTGCCTTTACAATGCTGGCTATCGGGTGCGTAAGAATCATATGCACTTGCGTTACCCTTACTAATGCTTCAGTTCCTTCTCTGCATGTCATTTTTGGTGTTATATAACTTAAAGTCTGTTGCTTTATTGTAGATCCCTCATGTACTATTTTGGTTGCACAACCCACTTATTATCTTTTATAATTTTCGACTTCATTTTTTAGGGAAGCTTAGGTTCTGGCCAAGGTCAATACTCTTGTATGGTCTTGTGCTATATGTATTTGAAATCAATCTGGCAGGAGCTTGGGCCCGTGTGTGTGTGTGTGTGAGTTTCTATTTTTATTTGAAGACCTGATGAGGCAAATGGCCATGTAAAGTTTTATTGGAATGATTTGGTGATATTCAGCATCGTAGTTTTAATCTAATACTGTCAAGGTTGTTCCTTTTTTGCTTTGTTGATTACTTTCTTTTTTATTTGATGTTAAATATACCTCAAAAATAATCAGCTGAGAGTTTTAAAACACATACATGAGTCAGAGCAGAGTTCTTAAACTTTAAAAGCCTTGTCCATTACTAGATAAAAGACGATTAGTTTTTCCAGGATGAGCAAAACATCTGGGTGGCAAATGACCTTATTCCGTAATTCCTTAAGTTTGTTGATCAGAATTATCTTGCAGCCAAGTTTGAAATCTAACAGGATCTTAGACAAACATCACTGAACTGGTCACATAAATATTTCATACTTCTACGCTTTAGGTGTTCTGGGGTTCTAGAAAATAAATCACATTTGAATCTTTTCATTTATCCTCAATAGATGAAGTTTTGGTAGTGCTTCTCTTATCCAACAATATTTAGCAGCATTTACGTTTCAGGTTTTCCAGAGCGGACATCCCCTGGCAAAAGACATTGTTCTATCTAACATGGGTGTTACACTTGATAGAATTTTCCTTGATGTGAAGGTATAACTCTTTCATATTTATACTGTCAGTTTTATTGATGAGTAGAACTCCAGGCTTGTTACTACCGATCACGCCTTTCTGCTCTGAGTATTAAATTGTACAATTTCAGGACCCTTATGTTTTCTCTCCATATCACAAAGCCATCCGGGAACCTTTCGACTACTACACATTTGTTCAGAATTATATCCGTCCTTTGATTGATTTCAAGTGAGTTAACAACCTTGTTCTTCAGCATCTTTATAAGGTTTCTCGAGACTTTCTTAATCTGTAGTGAATAGACAGTTACTGCTTCAGGAGGAGGTGGATTGGGGTTAATTAAATATTTGAAGTCATCTCAGGTTCTAGTGGCTGTGACAGACCAAACCCAACCCAGGTCTTGCCTGAGCTGAAATTGTTGAGTGATAGGATGCTGATTCAGGCCAAGCTAGCTGGCTTCTTTTGGTTGTTCTGAGCATATTTCATAAAAATCCACCGTAACTCCCATGTACCTTAATCTCACTCCACGAAGATTTCCAGAAAGGGAATAAAGAAAAAATGTGACTTCAGGAGGATTTAAGAAAAACTGATACACGCCAACTGACCGAGTGAAGGAATTGTTGTCAGAAATATAAACTGATGAGTGTAGAATCAATATATTGCGTAGGTAAAGATAAACTGATACGCAATATACTGATACAATCCTTTATTTGGGATTGGGACCGGGTGTGTAAGGGTAAGACTTTAAGCACGACACAAGCGGAGGTAAAGAAGGAACATGCTAACAAGATGAGTGTAGTGGAAATGCGAATGCTTAGATAGATGTGCGGAACTAAGTGTCATTGATAGATAGATGGATGCTGAGTGATCAAATACAAAGTCTTTGATTGGTCAGTGGTCCTTGATCGTTTGAATACTAATGATTAGCGGCAGAGGAGATATCCGAAGGTGTATATCTCTCCAGATGTGTGTTATGTGTATAGGGGCTAGCGAGTCTTATGAACATTTGATCATGCATGGCTCAACGGCTTGAAGTCTTCAGAGTAAACTGTTTTGAGATACATGGTGAGCTCTCTATTATGCCTCGTGGTGTGGAGGAATTTTGCATGATTAGACATTTAGGTTTTGGTCGGTCGAGGGATGCATTTTTGTTGTGGGGTTGCACGGTGTTTAGTTTGCTCCGGAACATTTGGATTGAGAGAAAATCTTGAATTTTCGGAAATCTAGAGTTATCGCTTCCGTTGTTGTAGGAGAAGATCATTGTGCAGACTTCTCTTTGGGCTAGGAGTTTCGGTGCTTTCGAGGGCTTGACTTTGGGTGATTTGGCTAGAGATTGGAAAACTGCTACATTGTAATTTGTGTGTATTTGTTGTTTGAAAGATAGAATTTGTAATGAACAAATATGTGAAACTGTAAAAGTAGCTCCTTTAGAAGAAAACATGGGAATGAACCACCTAAGATGGTTTGGTCATATACAACGTAGGCCCCTTAGTTCCCCAGTTAAGAAGTGTGATGATAATGATATTAGTCTTAATCAAACTAGGGGTAGGGGTCGGCCAAAGTTAACATGGACATCGACAGTACGGAAAGACATGAAAGACTTCGGTCTATATGGCGACTAGGCATCGGATCGCGTGGAATAGTGAGAAAGGATTCACGTTGGCGAGAAAGGATTCATCTATATGGAAAAACCTCTTAGAGCTCCTTTCTGTGACTTCCTCTTTGAAGCAAACTCATTTGGTTCATTCTCTGAAACTACATCTTCAAAAAAACTCGCACTGTCGGAAGCAATGTCAGCATATTATGATACATCAACGGTGGCCTCTTTTGAAACAGTTTCTGAATTTGGTTGGGAGGAAACAGCTTCTGCAACTGTGTTAGAAGCTGAAGCAGCTTTCAGCGCTGGTGTGGGCTGTGACAAAATAGGCTTACTAATTTGATTATATTCAGAAGAATAAATCTGAGCAGTAGTCTTACTTTGTCATGCCCCCTGCAACTTCTACTTGTTGTGAACCAGCATGCACGTAGTTCTCGGCTTTTGCCGCATTAGAATAAGAAAACGCTGATGCCGGTGTTCTTTTAGCGGGCTGCTTGGCAACTGGTTGCTTAGTTTCAAAAGTAGCAAGTAAGCATTAACAATTTCATGCTCTGAAATATCAATCTCCCGAGATTTCCTCTTAACCTCTCTAGACACTGATATTACAACATTTAAATCTGAACTTTCTGTCTTAACAGCTTGTTTAGGCATGGGGGCTGCATGCTTATTGATTTCATCATTAGTCATAGGCCGTAACATTATCTCCTTATTTTCGAACAAAACACTGTAATTAGTCATGAACCCACAATGGTTCACTTTTTGATCGTATAGCCAAGGCCGTCCAAGAATACTGTGAGCAACTTTCGTGGGAACTACATCACATGATCACACAGTACTGAATCTAGGTAACCTTTAAAAGAAAAAAAGACAAGGCAGCGATGCGTTACCGGTATCGTTGATTTATAAATCCATACGACTTTAGAAGGATGAGGGTGTGGTTCCACTGGGATTGAGACGTTCAACTGTGGATGTGGAGACGAAGTTCATGCAACCTTTACCATCAATGATAGTCTTCCTTGTTTGATTCCCACAGCAAACCAATCTTTGAAAAGTAGAAGTACGTCGTCAATCTTCTTGCTCTACTATTGAGGCTGCTTGTACACGCCTAATGGTTGCAGAGAGACAAGTATCATACTCTAGTTCCTTCATGTCATTAGCCATATATGCTCCATAGTCAATGGTTGAAACACCAAACTTTCTGGCTGTTCGTGCTCTTCATAGCCTTCCGCCAAAATTTAGAACATCGAACGCCATCGTAAAGAATTTCAGGTTTCTCAATTCAGATGATCCTTTGCTCTGATACCTAGAACGCAGCGGAAAAACAGTATTATAACAGGCTGTGATTAGGGTTTATGTTATGGAAATAAAGGATTTGGGTTTTAGGTTCTTACGGACAGGATTTAACAGGCATGCGAAAGGCTGAATTAGGGGACAACTATAATAAAACGAAAGGAAAAAACCTGGCTTCACACCGAGGTAACTGTAGGCATTACACCGAGGTTTCTTGAGGGTCATGCCCATGAGAGAATTGGATCACACTATTCAGAAACTGAGCAAGTATTTGCTGGAAATTTTTGATTGATTAATCTCCATTTTAAAACTGAATAGATTGCAAGCTATATATAGGCTAATATTGAATCACTTCCCAAAAAGGATTGGATCCATACTTAGAACTACCTTATTCTAGACTAATTAGGACAACTAAGACGTGAATCCTACAAGGATTAGGACTCATCTAAATACTCACCTAAGTGCTTATAATCAAATAAGACTCATAATATAATAAGGAACCTAATTCAAGAAATTCTAGGAAATTACTGAAATACCCCTACATGAAATATCAAAATAACAACAAATAAACATGATATTAACACTCTTGTATTTGCTCTTTTGAGACCCTTTTATTGCATCCTTGCCAGTCTATGTTACGCCCCCAAATCCGTCCACAAAGGTTTCGTGGAAGTGAACTAATTTAACCCATTAAACAGAGCATTAAAATAAACCCAGTATCGAAAATACCTAAATAAAAACTTTGACAAACTTACCTTGAATCTGTAATTCCAAAAACTTCATATTCCTACTCTTGCCTTGATTCATAGGATTGTCAATTTTCTTTGAATCATAACAATAGAGTCATTGGAGGAGTATTGGTATGATTCACTTAGATTGTTAGAATCTGCTTTAGAGCATTTTTTATTTTTACTAGTTTTATATAGCTGTAGAAGGGGCATGACATTTTCATATTCTAAGGTGGCTTCATTGCCGCAGCTTCCATTGAGGGGTGGCAGCTGTGTAGTGAGAGGGGAGTCTGGTGTGGTGGTTCAGGTAGAGAGATATAGGGTGGAAAGAGGCTTAGATTTCCTGAAGTGTTGTTTGGTCGGAACGTTTGATAGACACATGGTCTCAGACATGGAGATTGCGGCGTGGGTGACAAAGACTTGGAAAACTGCTGTCGCTGTAATGGTATGTAGGCTACCAGAATACAAGCTGTTATTCATTGTAGCTTTGCCGCAAGAAGTCAAACGTGTTTTCCAAGAGGGTTATATGTACAAGGATGGGGCTCCTTTGGCTGTTTGTCGCTGGGGTAATTCAGTGGGCTGCAAGTATCCATTTGCTGCTCGCCGACGAGGACGGTGGATAATTGTGAAGGGTCTACTAATTCATCTGTGGTGTTCTAGTGTTTTTAAAGATATAGGGGACATCTTTGGTGGTTTTGTCGAGTTAGACGAGAACTGTGGAGGATCTTGGGATTATTTTCGTCTTCTAATTAAGGAAGAGGGTCATGTTCCAGCAGTGGTGAGGGTTGATTCAGGTAAGGATTTGTACCAGGTGCAAATTATTGAGGATATGCCCACTATCTTAGCTCCATTCTATAATTATAGTAAACTAGGGTAATTTAAATTTATAAACACACACACGACCCATTCTCTTTCTAAATCTCTTTCATGGATCCATAAACCCACGAAGAAACCATTCATTTTAGAAAATCAGACCCAAAATATTCAAATATCCATGATTGAAAGTAATGATATTAGTTATAGTTACCTTTGTTAAATGCCTACAGTTTGCTTCCCGAAATTGACGTCTAATGTTTCCCCTTCTCGGCGCTATTCCTCTCTATCCGGCGGCTTCAAAATAATACTTCGGCGACCTAAACTAATCTTCTCACTCCCTTAAAATACTACCATAATTATCACTTGATAGACTTCTAATTACTTTCAAACTCTTTTAAACCCAACTATTTTTTAATTCTTATCAATATTTAGTTTAAAAAAACAATTGCTATAAATATATAACTTAAAATCTTTTTATTCTTACTGTATTATTATTATTTTGTTAAATTTTCTTGAGCCTTATAGTCTAATTCTAGAGATATCTAGGAGAGTCTGAGAAGTTTTGGCTGCAAATATTAAACAAATAGAAATTGGTGCTAAATTGGATGTAAACTACTCCCTACATCCATTAATAAGTATCATGTTTCATTGTTGAAAAGTCAACAAAAAATATTATCAAATTATCATTTACTCCCGCTGTCCCAAAATGGGTGTCAAATTCTTGACTTACTTTAGTCAACTCAATTAACTATTGACAAAATATTTATAAACAATTTACATGATGTAACAAATATACAAAAAAACATTTTTAATAAATTAATTAATTTTCTTACAATGACTAAAATATTAGAATCTAAAACATGATAACTATTTTATAAAAACAAATTTGATAAAAAAAAACTTGGTTGACTTTTCAACAAGAAAAATTGACACTCATTTTGGGACCGAGGGAGATATATATATTTTGTATTTTAGATTCTAAAATTTCTATCTTTGCAAGAATATTAAATACGCTATCAATATTTTCTTTAAATTTCTCAATAACGAGTCAATTCGCATAAAAACTTGGTCAAAGATTAATTGAAGTTGGCCTGAAAAATTCAAAACAGGACACTTACTTAGAGACATGGAGTACATAATATAGTGAGCTCAGAATTGTCGGAGGCGTATCTGCTATGCATACTTTAGTCAGTCTGGAGTATTAGAGCTTTCATAGAATATGATGTGTTCAGGTAGACAGATTTTCATTCGACTGCCGTCATTTAGATTATATCAATATTACACTAGGAAGAAACTATGACTTACTAGATGGAGAATCCACTACAGGGGGATTTACACTTCTGGGATTTGGTGGAAGTGAGTAACTGGTGGCTGTATGTGCATGCTGGTGGTGACCAGACCTTTTGGTCGATGTTTATAAGCTCTGCTATAGTGTGAAGCCAAATTTTTTTTTTCTCAGCAGAAGTGAAAGACCACAGAACAAAGACTATCTCCCATATGGAACTGTGAATATGACCCTTTGTCATTGATCCAAAATAATTGCTTTGTTAGGCAGCTAGAATTTGCAAAGTGAAGGGAGAAGTAACGAAGTTGGGGAGGAGTAAGAAGGATGGTGGGAAATGGAACTTCTACAATTATCTTATAAAGAGGAATGAGTGACACCGTCATATGAGTTTGGAAAGAAGTCAAAAAGAAAGTAGCAATTTTTTAAGATCTCGATGATAAGAAATGTTAAGAAGATCTCGTGCACGAATGTAGATGCAACATGAATAATCATCTTTGTGCTTAGCCAGATTGGAGCCTTCTTCACCAACACAGAGTCAGTACACATTACACAATACTGATATATTCAATTTTCTACCAAAGTGTCCTTAAGTGAGAAATTGTTAAGAGTTATTGAAGCCATCACTCTCAGATGCATGATAGTTGGTGGAGAAGTCAAATATTGAAGCATGGTTTGCAGTGGTTTGTAGACATTTGGTCAACCTGTCAAGGCCCATCAATGGGACATAAACCTCTCCTTCGGGAGTCACGTATGTTCCCCGGTCCCTACCTTGTTCTAGAGGCCCATGCTATAACAAAAGGATTGTTTCTATTACGAATCCCCCCAAACTTAAAGGGTTTTAGTTAGAAGCATAATATATTTACACACACACATATACATATATATGTAAATATATGTATGTACATATATACATATATATGTATACAGAGGTGGGTGTTCAAATGAGAA